>JAHBCN010026642.1:0-10604 GCA_019359885.1 Listronotus oregonensis | reverse complement strand
ATTTTTGGTTCGTTTCTAAGGCGTCCCCTAGGTTTCAATAAAAATGATTTGGTATTTATATTAACAACAATATACTTAATTTGGATATGTTGATGCCGGATTTTTAAAATTTTTTCATTAGTTTTACTTTCTATTTTTTGGTATCTTTTTCTGTTTTCTAATGTAAATCGTAAATTTTTTATATGAATTAAATTTATTTTGTTATTGCTAAAAATGAAGGTAAAATTGCTTTTAAATAAACTGTAACAGAAAATAAGACACCTTAAAAAACAAAACAACAAATAGTGTGACCCATAAAGAAAATAGCAATAAGCATAATAGCCGGGTTTACCGGCAAAAATACAGAAGATGGTTATTTTTATTTTTTTTTAAATATAAGAAAACTCTGTTTCGTCATCGTTTTATAACCCTCTACATTTTTGCCTCCATTATACTTGATCAAATTTTTTGTTAATCTGGTCAGCTTAGTTCCCCCGTCCGTATATTAGGAGCTTGTTTAACTAACCAGCCAAAAAACAAGTTTAAAAAAATGGAAACCACCCCTTTGCCTATAAATTTTAACTATAAAAATAAAAAACCTATGTATTTTTTTACAGTTTAAATAAAGGTATTTGTTTTTAATATTCCACTGCATTTATTTGTTCTGTTTTACCAATAACCAATTAATGTCGATATTTATTTTAAATTAAACCCGTCTTGAAACAAGGTATAAATATTTTTAAAAGACACAAAAATAAATTAAATAAATGTAGTACCGGATTTACACTAGGGGCACTAGCTAATCCCAGGGGGCAAAAATAAAACGATAAATAAAATAACTTTTTTTTATTATTTAGATTATGTTTAGAATTATTATATGCGTTGCAATTTTATCAACAAAAAATAAATACATTTTATAAATTAACAGGTGCAAACTTAACAGGTCTGGAGACACAGTAGTGTCTCGCGCCAAGTGCGCGTTTAACATATGGGGGTGAGATGTGTCTCTATTTTTTATCATGTTTCATATAACCTCGCTTGACACGGTTTCTAAAATTTTTTTTGTCACTGCATAAAGCATATAATACTAAAATTATTTTGTTTATTATTATACAAGTAACAAATTTAAATTTTTTAAAATAACATTGATAAAATACTTTTTTAAGTTTTTAAGCCCTAAACCCAAAATTTAAACTAATTACTGTAACACGTAAAGTTTTTGTTATAAGAAAAAAAAAGACGCATATTTTACAATGTAATATATTTATTTAATATAAAAATATAAAACATGTGGAATCTATGCAAAAACATTACTGGGGATTGGTTGTTATGTGAATAAAATATATCACGAGATATGATACAGCGACAAAAAGTTTACTCTTTCCTTTTGTGTTCTGTGCTTCTTTTTAAAAACAAAAGTAGTCGCAGTAACTCATAGGTTTTTCAACAGTTCATCTATGAGGCTTTTATAGTTTTCATCTTTCTTGTTCTTGTGAACGTAGATCATCTAGGAGCTTCCTTATCTAAGGTCCAATAAATATACCTTCTTTTAATTTTGCGTCACTTAGTTGAGGAAATATTTCTTCTAGGTACTGAAAACTAACACTTTCAAATCTCTACAGATATCCCTGTTCATATTTAACACGATTTAATATAGCTAAATTGTCATAGGTTTCTTTTACTGTGACTAAATGGACTAAAAAAATATATTTTTTTGTTTTTAGGCTGTATTTCATCGAATCAATGAATAAACGCCACTCGCTAGGATCATGTTCCATATTAAGCTCATTCATTTAACCATCAATATCACAACAGATACATTCCATTAAAAAAACTTAATAATGTTACATTGTTTTCCGTAAAGTAAACATTTGTTTTTTTATCTAACAAGTTCCACTGTTAAGTTTGGAATAAAGAAGTTTCAATTTTTGTTTTGACAACCTAGATTGTACCAAGTTATTTAATTCATTCAAAATTTTTAAATGAGGTTCACTGGTATTTGGGAAAAATTGGTCACAACTGGTGTTCTCAGAAAGTTGTGGATAGATTCTGATAAGAATTAGAATCACTGGGAAAACACGGTGTCCGGGTTTTAAAAGGGCGCTATGGTACCGGTATTCCCTAGCAATGGGGAACTGGTCATAGCGCAGAAGCAAATTTGAATACTCTATTTTGTCTCTATTTTTTTAAAACGTTTTTTTTTATACAAAAGTAGCAATCACTTACACGGTCAGTTGGTTCTTTCCACCCATAGGAACAGCAAACGGCATAGAATTTTTTTTTCAAAAATCCCCCACTAAATTTACTTGACAACTCACACAACAAACCTAAGGACCCCAACTTTTATCTTGATCCCCAATTTGGCACTCAAAATATAAAAATAGATTTTTTTAAAATTTTTTTCGGAATAGATTAGTTTAAAATTTTATAATAAATCGTCCACATATTTAAAAAAACTTATCGGGGGATTTTTAAACATCGACGACTGAACTTGCATTTTATATCAAAATCGACCAAAAAACTCACTGTAAGTAAACGAGACAGAAAAAACTAAACCAAAAAACAATAAAACTCAAAGGTTGTACAATACTGTGAAAATAATCCCTCTCGGTCTTTTTTTATTTTTTCCCGGTCCTAAGGCAGGTAAAAATGATTTTAAAGATCGCATTATATAAAAGAGAAGCAGGGATTGAAAATGGGACGTGCTAGGCCAGTACTGGGAAAAAGTGTTTTAATAAATTCTTAAATGAAACGCAAAATAAGCATTCTCATCGATGTTATAACCTATTTTTTTAGAGTTACAAAATAGGTTATTTATGCCTTCGGCTTAGCTGTTCGCCGTGTAGAGCAGAATGCCATGGGTAAGAATTTGCTTTTTATAACGAAAGTAAATTGGGCCCCAGGGGGGTTCTTCTATATATAGTTACAAAATTTTTTTAAAATTGGTTTAAACCCCCGAAAGAAACCCAATTTCAAATTTATTATATGATTTTTTGAAACTCGAAAAGACTGAGATAAAAGTAATTTAATATAAATATATAAAAAAGGGGGATTAAATTCACAGTCTTTTTAAAAAAAACAAACAATAATATATTATATATTTACATATTTTTACAATACCCCATACCATTTAAATAAGTGTAATTCAAAATATTTTCAAAAAAAATTAATTACTAGAACCTTTTGATTTTTAAACTCAATTGTGTAAAAAGAACGCCTTTGCTACCTACTTGTACAAGCAGAAGAATATACAGTCTATTAAACCCAAAAAAATATTTATAATAATTAATTAATAAAATTTTAAAATTTTTAAAATTAATAATAATAAAAAAATTTTAAAATTTTAATTATAAAAAAGGTAAAACGTCGTCGCAGTCCGATAGAAAATTCAAATTAAAAAAAAAAGGAAAAAATACAACCCGTTTTTTTTTATTGTTAAAAATAGGTTCTGCCTAAAATGCCACTTTAAAGACATTAGGATGTCCTGGATTAATGGGTAAAAAGTGGAAAAGAATCCTGGGAAAAATTTAAAATACAATTTCCCCTCATGAAAACCCTTTTAAAACCCTGTTTAAAAAATGTAAGAACCCTTTAAGGAAAAAGAAAAAAAACCCAAAAATTTAAAAAAGGTTTTTTGGGTAAGCCGGGAACCAAAAAACCGCCCCGGGAGAACCTTTTTAGGCCGGAGGGGGGCCCCCCTTTTTTTTTGGGGTTGGTTCCTCCCCGGTTTTTTCCGTTTTTTCCCGGCCCCGGGGAAAGGGAAAAAAAAAGAAAAACCAACTCCATAAAAATTTTTTCCCCCCGGGAAAAACCCCCCCTTTGCCCCAAGCATAGCAATAATCGATAAAGCCACTGGAGGATTGATTAAGAGGTTTCACCTTTTTTTTAAAAAAATCGATGCTAAATTTTGTAAATAATTTAAAAAGTGAAGAAAAATAATATGAAAAAAAAACTTGTAGCTTTACACCTCAAAAATTATTTCGACTTGTGTTATAAATGTTTATTAAGTTAAAAATTTTCGCTTTCTCCTTTTTTGATTTTACGAAAGATTTTACTTATTTCTGTTGATTTTTTTATTTTGAATTGCTATCATGTAATCCTGTTATTCTACTTTTAAATGGTTAGATTACAAGAATAAACTTAACACCTATAAGTAGATAGTATACTAAAATTGCTTACTTAGCACCCAAAAAATAGCTAATGTACTACTAGCTAAACTTAAACAAGATAAAAAATAGAAAAATGGGGATAGGAAGTTTAGTATACTAGGGATTAAGACCACAAATGTATCAAGTCAAGACTCAATACTGGTACAAAGAAATTTTTTTTTTAGAAATTATCCCGTAAATTAGATCGGATGGCTTGAATTTGTTTTTTTTAAAAAAATGAAATTTCCAATCTTGAAAATGCTAAAAATTACCCAAATCAAGCTCAACACGACCAAAGCTTTTATTATTCAGAGCAGTTACCGAGTTCTTTATATTTAAAATAATTTTATTAATGCATTTCCTTGAAAATTAAAAATGATGATAATAAATTTTTTTATAAAAAAACAATTAAAAAATTGAATTGGTGTTTTTTTTTTTAAATTAAAACTATTTGTAGGATATTTTCTTGCAGAAAAATTAATGATTAAAAATTTTATTTTGAAAGTTTATTATACACTGAATAATTATATCGATTTCAATAATTTAATTTAAAAATAATTTTTTTAAATTAAATACCTTGCCGCCTCTTGAATCAACAAGCCATCCCTGTAACTTCCCGCTAATTTCAAATTAACAGAGAAATTTCACGGGAATTTTTTTAGTGACATGAGAAAGCCTCCTGAATTTTGCTAAGAATTTTTAGATGATGTGAAGTGGTCCAAATATAAGAAAAACCCCAAAAATATCAGTCCTGGCAACGTCCAATGCTTTAATATTTACGGAAATTTTTCTGATGATACAAAGAGCCTCATAAATTTTGCCCAGTATTTTTAGAAGGTGTAATGTGGTCCAAATAAAAAGAAAACAAAGATATTGATATAATGATTCGAAGTAAGTATTGAGGTGGCGTCCTATGTTTTAATTTTTCGAGGAACTTCCTGGATGTAAAAGAAAGACCACTGAACTTGTCGATAAGTTTTGGAAAGTAAAGTGGTTCAAATTTGTATAAAAAAATACTTTTTTCAAAGTATTTCGACAACAATATCTCTCAAATAAATCAACCAATTTTGATATGTTTGGTGGCGATCGACATGTTTTTTTGGGGTTAAGAGCTTGATTGGGTTGGTCGGTACAACCGTTTAAAAGTTATTTAAAAAAAAAATATATATAAAAAAATATTTTTGGGATTCCTCAAAATCTTCCAGTCGGAATAGTTTTAAATAGTATAGAAAATCTTGGTAAAGCTCTTTTCCAAAAAAATGCCTAAAATGAGGAAATTTAGTAGGCTTAAATTGGGGCACGAGACTAAGGGGCAACACATTTACAGCGACATCCCAACTCGCCTAAGGCAGCCGTGACGGTCGAGCATATCAGGAAAAGTGAGACGATTTGTTCTAAAATTGATATACAATTTCTACCACACGTCAATAAAAAGTTTCATTTTAAAAATTGTGTATGGAAACTATAATTTTATGTAAAATTTCGGTGATAGGGAGGCATTTCCTTTAGTGCCCGGAGGAGGCGCTAAGGTTAAATCCGGCCCTGTAAATGTAAGCAGGTTGAAAATAATTTAGGAACTTTTGCTTTTAATTTTTCAAACATAAATTAATAAGCCTGACTTGCCTACTTTAACTACTACATTTAAAAAAACTAATTATAACGAATTTCTCTACAAGATCTGTGGATAATTAAATGTAAAATGACGAACTGGCATCAAAACAGAAAACTCGTTGATATAAGAAGCTTTTGAACATTTCAATTTGACTGCAGGTAAATTGTATTTGAACCAAGTTGCAGGGCTTTAAAGTTTTCGATTTCGACGAAGTTTTGGTCTAAGTAAGTTTGAAACTTCGTTATAACTTACTTGAGTATGAGTACCACGTTATTATATTGTATAATATGGTTTCGTAATAACGTAAGTTTATTCTAAACCTAAAGGAGAAATATAATATGCTCTATTTGGCAATGGGATCTATTTTAAGATCTCATTACACGTAATGTCGTCAAATATTTGTATAAAAATAATATCTCCGTTTTGTGTATCGTGTGACAAACAGAAATAATATCAAAAATATTTATCCGTTGTATATACATATTTTTGCGCTTAAATTTGATATTAAAAATGTGAGCAAATAATTAAGGACACGTTCTAATTTTTATCTCAAAAATGCCCGTAGAATTGCGCAGAACAAATATTTTGGTCTCACAGGAATTATATCCTTAAAAATCTTAAAAAAGCCTATATTTTTAATGTGCAAACCGGAGTTTACGTTTAAGTTTTCTAGCGTTTGTATAAAGTAAACAACAAAAATTATACTATCATTAAGCACGCTAGAATAATGGCTTCAATATTCCTTTATAATTTTATGGAAAAAGTCCATATAGAAAAACTTTCATCTTTCAAGAAGGTTAGTTTGGGTTCTTTGAGCAGATACCTACAGAGGTAGTCTTGACGCTTGGCGATGTGAACAAGTATGCGACCGGGAAAAGAATAGTATATATGTATATATATATATATATATATATATATATATATATATATATATATATATATATATATATATATATAAATAATATATATATATATATATATAATATATATAATAAGTATTCCACGGAAAAGGTGTTGAAGAGGAAAAACTTTTTATTTTTGATTTTATCAAAAAAAACTACTCTTGATAAAAATTTTGCTACTTTAGAGAAGTTGGGTAGAAACATTTAAATATTTTATACGCGGTGTTCAGAAAATTGAAAAACCTTAAAATGGTACAGGAGTAAAGTGCATTTAGTTGAGAAGATATGGAAATAAGTTACTAGGAAAAGTTGTTCAAAATGAAAAGGTAGTCTCTAATACCAATTTTCGAAAAAATCGGCTTACTTTTATTTATTTCTGATTAAATTTATTTTAATATCAATTTAAATTTTTAATATCAATTTTATCAAATCATTTAAAGCTGACGATACTGCGGCTAATGAATTAAAAAAGCGAAGTGTCAATAAAGCTTGTCACTATCAACGCCCACTAGTACAATAATGAGTTGTTAATTTGGAATTAGTTAATCAATATTATAATAATTTTTATCACAAATTAATAAAAGTAGGCCGATTTTTTAAATTGATATTAGAAACTATATTTTACTTTTAAACAACTTTTCCTAGTAACTTATTTCCATATCTTCTCAAATAAATGCACTTTACTATTGAACCATTTAAAGTTTTTTCAATTTTCTGAATACCGCGTATAAAATTTGTTAAATGTTTCTATTCCAATCTTACCTAGAAGTAGCAAATTTTAAGAGTAGTTTTTTTGATTTTAATTGAACATAAAGAAGTTTTCCTATTCAACATCTTTTCCGTGACTATTGGAAATCCCGGAAAGGGGTTGAATAGGAAAAACTTCTTTATTTTTAATTTTATCGAAAAAAGTTACTTGTGATAAAAATGTTTGCCACTTCTTAGAGTAAGATTGGAATAGAAACATTTAACATATTTTATAGGCGGTGTTCAGAAAATTGAAAATAAACTTAAATTGGTACAAGAGTAAAGTGCATTTATTTGGAAAGATATGGAAATAAGTTACAAGAAAAAGTTACTCAAACGTAAAAGGTAGTCTCTAATACCAATTTTCGAAAAAATCGGTCCACTTTTATTTATTTGTGATTAATATTTCATTATCAATTAACTAATTCCAAATTTTTGTACTAGTAGGCGTTGGTAGTGACAAGCTTTATTGACACTTCGCTTTTATAATTCATTAGCCTCACTATCGTCAGCTTTAAATGCTTACTTAACAGCAAAAAAATTGATTAAATTGATATTAAAAATTTAATTTGATATTAAAATAAATTTATTCACAAATAAATAAAAGAAGGCCGATTTTTTTAAAATTGGTATTAAAGACTACCTTTTAATTTTGAACAACTTTTCCTAGTAACTTATTTCCATATCTTCTCAAATAAATGCACTTTACTCTTGTACCATTTTAGGTTTTTTTAATTTTCTGAACACCCTTATAAAATATGTTAAATGTTTCTATCCCAATCTTACTCTAAGTAGAAAATTTTATCGGGAAAAAATACCTTTTTCCGATAAAATCAAAAATAAAAAAGTTTTTTCTCTTCAACACCTTTTCCGTGGACAACAGCTTTATTTATCAGTTTATTGATTGCCAAAGCAAAATAAAAAGTAAGTTCTCTAAACCCAAAACTTATTTCTAAAATTAAAATAGTACGCGATAAAAAAATAAATAATTATAAACAAAAAAATACTCTAAAATGAAATTATAATAATTATTCAAACAAACCCCCTTCTTGCGCAAGGCGATATCCCAAACGATCGTAAAAACCCCGTCTAACGTTTTGTTAGCATATTAGGGCTGATAATTTGAAAAGCTTCTTCGATTTTTATTCGAAGTTCTTCTAAATTATTAGCCCTATCATGACCATAAACCTTATTTTTTTCTGAAGAAAGCAAATAATTTTTAAAATTTTAAAAATTCAATCTTCAAAAACATTCCATATTTATCGCATCATTTTTGCGAGTTTTGTTTTGCTAGCTCGAGTCAGGCGAATGTAAGTCAATTCGCCTAAGTGTGTCCTTGTTTCTACTGCAGTGGACCTGTCTGGTAAGTAGAGGCGAAAAATAAAGACCTAAATTAATTTTTTAATTCTGAATCGAAAAGCAAGAATACTTTTTTTGCAAATTTTTCTTCGTTTCCAAAATATTTTACTATAAAATTTTGACAAAGAAAATAATTTAATCACATTGAGGGTGTCGCTAATCTTAGTCGGCGCTTTCAAACTATTACATAATGTGAAATTAGGTTTGAAATCTCCGCTGATATTCACGACAAAGCAGATTTAGAAACCCTCAAAAACAAGATCACCGTATTCTTCTTTAGTAAACTCTATTTTCTTGTAATTTTTTTAATAACAGATTGACAAAGTGTCTAACTTTTGACAAAGGTCAAACTTGATTTTATATGACGTAATAGTTTGAAAGCTGCAACTAAGATTAGCGACATCCACAATGAAATTAAATTTTTTTTCTGAAAAACTTTATAGTGAAATATCTTGGAAATGAAGGAAAATTTGCAAAAAAAGTATTCTTGGTTTTTGGTTTAGAATTAAAAAATTAATTCTGGTTTTCATTTTTCGCCTTTACTTACCAGTCACCCTGTATATATATACAGGGTGTTTCAAAAAACATGGACCATCGCTCGTGGGGTTAATCTTTACTAAAAATAATAAAAAAGTCCTACCTGGGCCGGAAACCATGGTTTCCGAAATACAGGGAGTTAAAGTTTCAATTTTTTTTTCAATTTTTTTCAAATGACTTAAATACCACTCAACCGATTTTAATGAAACTTAGAACTTGAAAGGTATTAATAAAGTGCAATTTTAAGTAAAAATCTGCTTACAGCTGCGGCAGTGGCGTGCGAGGGGTAACTGTAAAAATGTATTTAAAAAAGAATATGTGCGCCACTGACTTTTGCCAATTTTGATGCACCAGTTATGAAGCTTATTACATAAGCCACAAAAGTTACCTGGTATTTTTTTTTGTTTAGGGTTTCCCTTGGATATGGTTAATTTTATAAAAATGTGCAAAGTACCCATTCTGGCTAATGAAAAAAAAATCGTATAATGCCATGAAACTGTAGTTTTTGACAGTTTTCTAAATTCAATAATTTTGGGCTTTAAAAAAATTTTTCTTTATTCTTTAAATTTAGCAGTTTTTCGATTTTAGTTATTTGTTGATCGTGTTTGTTTGTTTATTTCGTTATTTTTTATTCGTGTTTAGATATTAAGCTGCTCATTAATATTATTTCCTCCTATCAAGATGGTTTTATCAACTACACTCAGCCCAATTGACTGATATGTTGTTAATTTATGGACAAACAAATCAAAATGCTGACAAGCTGTGCAAGTTTATCAGGAAACTTATCCCCAAAGAAAATTCCTGGTAAAAATATTTTTCCACGTATTGTAAGTCATTTAGGAGAAACTGGTTCTTTAAAACCTTTCAAAGCTGATTCTGGACGAGAAGATACCGCCGAACTATAGAGTCGAAGAGAATATTAAATAGAGTTGAACGTAATCCTAGTACAAGTACGAGAATTGTTGCCAATGAACTGGGAAATATTTCGGGATCATAGTTCAAGAACTCTAAAGGAGCAAAGTTTATATCCCTATCATTTTACACGGTCCAGGAACTTCTACCTTGAGACTTTTAACCAAGGGTAATGTTTTGTCAACGGTTTTTAAACAAATGAGACACGACCATCATTTTTCCAAACGTGTACTATTCACGATGAGGTGTCATTTACGCGAAAAGGTATAGTAAATTTTCACAATTTACATACATGGGCAATGAAAACCCTTACTCTCTACGATAGCAAATTCGCAGTATCAATTTTCTATCAATATTTGGGCTGGTGTTATTGGAAATCATAATTGGTCCTGTTGTTCTACCGAATCG
>JAHBCN010026641.1:0-10521 GCA_019359885.1 Listronotus oregonensis | reverse complement strand
CAGTTATACTAGTTACTTCACTCGAGCATGTGAAACCTATGCCTCTCTTTTTAACTTCCGATCCACTTCCTGATTAGTTCTTATTTGAAAACAGACTGAACTGCATCTACAATTTATTTCATAATTAATTTTCTAATAATTCTATTATTATTATTAATGTGTCAACTGTCTAATATCAGGGCCTCTAAAAATGGTAATTTTTTACAAGGTGGCCATATCTAGGTGAAAAATTAACATTTTTTATTTTTTTTTATTCTGCTTGTTTTTACGGCGCATTTATGATAAAAAATGTAAAAGGAAAAAATAAAGATTTCGATAGCTTTTATACCTTTAAAACTTAAAAAATATATTGGTTTTTATGTTTTTGGACAAAATTTCTACTTTATCTTTTTTTGATGTTTTAGATATTTTTTTTTTTTTAATACATAAAAAACGAAAGATTTGTAAAAACTAACCGCAAGTAACCAAAACTCATTTTGATATCAATTTTTTTGTAATTCTTTGATTTTAAATGTAGATTACGAAAAAAAATAACAATAAGCTTGAAGACAATAAGAATAAAAGTTATTTAAGATTATTTGCAAAAACAACGATTTTTTGAACTTTTAAAGTTGGTTTTTCAATTAAAATATTAATTTTTTGGTATTTTCGCTATCATCACCATAAATCCGCAGTAATTTTTTTTTTTAAATATGATGATCTATAAATTGATCTATTTTTATGGCCAAAAATAGGGTTGACCCCACTTGTAAATAATTCCCATTAAAATTACAAAATATAATACATCACAGTGAATGCTTTAAGTTACAACTTTGATTATATTTATTCACTGGAAGTATTTCAAATATTCAATTTTTGCTATTTAAGTCCCCTAAAAAGCATTTTTCGACCGATCGGAAAATACCCATTTTTTGGAGAATTTTTTGGCCAGAAAGTAACTTTTTTCCGGGCTAGACCAGAAAGTGGTTATTAAGAACCAGAAAAAATCTTTCTCCGGGCTCATTTGTCAGTTTTCTAGACCCATTTGTTACTTTACAGATCCATGGTATTAAAAATAAGCTGCTTATTTACAGCACAGCTGTTATTGTTTATGTTTGTTACGGAAACGAACTTCGGTTGATTTTTTTTTATCTTTGGACAGACCACGAAGGCTGAGGCCTTAGTACTAATATACTGTGGGTGTCTTAATTTATTTTTATTTTTATAATAAATGTCAAATCCATGTCAAACGGATATATAGACCTGTTTTCGATTATTAAAATATTATTATTATTATTTTTAAATAGTTTCGGTCGAAAGAAAACATTGTACTTTACATGACCGAAAAACAAGTGTTTTGCAGGTCTCGCCAAGCTTCCAGAACTCGCCTACCGCTCGCCCTAGAAACTGCTTGACTCAACCTGCAAAACACTACTTTCCGGTCTTATAACATAAATTACTATTATGTAGGGCAGAGGTTCCCAAACTTATTTTGGTTAACGCCCACTTTGAAGATCAGTTATTTTGTAGCGCCCCTCATTTTTTTTGTCGCCTTAAAAATCTCAATATCTTATTAGTCTCGCCTGGAATTTAATTAAACCTTTATTATAAACGACACTTTTCTTACCAGAGAGATTACTATTATGTTTTATTCAAAATTATCAACATTGAGCAAATATAATTCAACTTTACAATATTAAGAGTATCGGCGTAGCGGGCGGAGGGGCGGGAGGGCGAGCGAGTGCGATGCGTGCATGCGGCGGAACGTCACGTCTAGAGGTGGAAAGTTCGAATCTTTTTACTGAATCAATTCATTTGATTCATTCACATGAAAAGATTCGTTCGCAACGAATTCACTTTATTATGATGCCAATGCCGGTCGGATTCGGTCTGTTTTGAATTCCACAAAAAATATGATAGTTATCTTAAATAAAGAAATTATTTGCATTTATTTCATTTTGGTATAATTATTATTTTAAAATTTATTTGGAATAAAACTTTCAAAAACAATAATCAATAAAACCTACAAATTTACCTCCAAATTAAGTCTTTGTTCAATAGAATAGTTAAAACAAAGAAAAAAAGTTCTTTTAATTACCAAATAGGATAGCCAAAACTGACTCGAACCGACAATACGCATAAATTGTTTGCCTAATACACCTCTGGTAATGTGAACAAAATCAAAATATAACAGACCGCTCGCCACTTGTCAGGTCGTAGCACAAAAATGACCGATTTGCCGTCATAAAAGACCGAATTACCGAATCTTTGAATTCGAGTCCGATTCAGACTTAGTGACCTTATGAACAAAACGAATTAAAACTAGGTTCGTTATTCATTGCAGAGCGATCGAGCAAGTGGGTCAAAAGCGATTCGAATCAGGGAAGTGCACTGATTTATCCTTTTCAAACAAATCGTTCGCGAACGACACACCTCTAGTCACGTCAGTCGCCCGACGGTCGCGAGCCGCGGCTGTGTATTTGGGCACCTGCATTCCGCAAACACGGACCGACGAACGTTGACAGACTAAAATACAGGAATGCACAAATAAATCGTACAATATTTGTTCGCGCCAAACGTGAATTATAATTAAACCTTCTAAGTTTATTTTATTTTTTCTTTAATTTTATTAAAAAATCCCGCGTTCGGCAAGTGCTCTGCTTAACGCAACAATATATACATATTTTTAACACGTGTCTTCGTGAGGTAGCTGAAGTTACAAATCACCCATCGCCCCCTAAAATCACATCAGCGCCCCCCAATTTTTTCTGGGTGTCTTACCGCCCCCCTCTAGGCCTCCAACGCCCACAAGGGGGCGTTATCGCCCACTTTGAGAAAGACTGATGTAGGGAATGGAAGGTATCTCCCGAAACTAAATCCGGGCTTAATACCCCAATATTTGGGACAAATGGTAACTTTATCCTAAGGAAACGACTAATACTGGATTTTCTAGACTTATGGCTTAAAAACCTGACCTTCAAAATTTTGGTCAGTTTATCTATATATGTACATACATAAAAACTAAAGTGTAGTACAAAATGGTGTAATATACTTACTGTCCGATCCATATTTCTCTTTAATATTACAAGAAAAAACTTTACAACACAAAACACAATTGTTTTTAAAATATAGTAAGGTTATGTTCTAATTAAAGCTAATAAATCTTTCTTTGTAAACTTGGCGTCGTTGTTAAAAAATGTAACAACCTCTGTGCGGGGTACATTTAAGCAAACAAGGTCGATATGACAACAGACATGACAAAATAACGTTTAAATTAAACGTTATCACAGTTACTTTTGAATTACGTTACAAAACGTGCTCAAGATGTTCTTTGCTTAGTGGGAAGGTTATGTTGCCGAGTTAATGACAATATTTCTTCGTTTCGTTATTCCCTCATCGTCATTCCCTCATAATTTTTTTTGATGAGGGAATGATCAATGGGTGAGGAAATGATGTATTTCCATAGATCACCTAACTTTAGATATATAATCGCTAATCGCATTTGTGGAAACTTTACGCTAGTGTCCATTAAAGAAACAATTCGATTATCTAGCATGGCAGGGCGACTGCGGGACTTAAAAACTTTTATAGATCATTAATTAATTTATATTTACGCAATATATGTTTATATACTAAATTCTGTTATTTTGCGTTATATATATATATATATATATATATATATATATATATATATATATATATATATATATATATATATATATATATATATATATATATATATATATATATATATATATATATATATATATATATATATATATATATATATATATATATATATATATATTTCATTTGGTAATTAAATAAAAGGTAACAAAATGTATATAATTTAATGTTTTAAAGTTATTAGCTCCACATCTGCGTAAACGACGCATTTACAAGTGTCTTGTTCTTTGAGGTTTGCCCAGGTAATCCAAAACAGTTTTTTCAATATATTTTCTTTTGGACTCACCCTGTATAGCAATATTATTATTTTTTTAAACTATACATAAATATATAATAGCTATGGTACAATTTTTTCTTAATTCTAATAATAACGTCAATATAAAATATTATTTTAAAAATGTTTGATTTCCTGTAAGTTTTTTTGTAAACCTCTGTATAAATGGTTTGGTTTGGTATGTTATAATAAACTATTCCCCAATATGTATCTACTACTAAAATTTTGTTTTAATATCTTTAAAAATAATTTTACAGCCATTTCTAATTTTAACCATTTTTATTTTATTTTCTGCACGCCACTGGAGACGTGCGAGAAAAATTTTGGGGGTGAGGGGATTAGAACTACTCTACTGTGTACTTTATTTTTAAAAATCCCATTAGAAAAAAAATATATAAATTCATCCATCACATAAAAACGACTTACCTGTTATACACTTTATTGCATAGGTTGCTATGGAAATAAAAACAAGTGTTATTTATTTCGCATTTGATTTTCCAAATGTCAGATTTGCGTCCATTGTTGCTTGCTTATTTTGGATGATTTTAAGCAATTTTCTTAAGGTTTTTGCAGGGAAAGCATTTAATAATTTGTGTCAAGTGTGTCTGGCAATTCAGGTTAGTGCTTATTTTAACAATGGTAAAGAATAACTTTTAAACTGCTCAGCCGATTCCCTCCATATTATGAAGGTCAGTATTAAGGGGGTTATGATTTCTCGAGCTTATCAATTTCTCGGGGTCGAGAATTCTCGAGGCTAAAATTTTCCCCGGGCTTCTCGGGTTGTCGAGAAATTTACAAATTGCGTGTACTACACTTTGTAAACCGTCTGAACTCAGCTAGAGTCGAAACATAATGAGCGGGGTGTATTACAGTGTTGCCAACCAAGCTCCTGAAAATTCCCAATTTTTTTGTGAAAAAATTCTAGAATTTCCTAAAATCAATTAAATAGAAAAATAATTTACGAAATGACTTTATTGTCAGAAAAGTTCAAAAAAACATAAAAATAAAATCTCATGGTAACAATGGA
Source organism: Listronotus oregonensis (assembly GCA_019359885.1). NCBI lineage: Eukaryota > Metazoa > Arthropoda > Insecta > Coleoptera > Curculionidae > Listronotus > Listronotus oregonensis. Next base: position 5,554 of record JAHBCN010026641.1, on the reverse strand, counting down.
CATAGATAGCAAAATGAATTAACAAAAAAAAAAGTTTCCAAACAAAAAAAAAAAATTCTAAAAATTCTTAAAATCAATCTTTTTTTATATATATAAAAGGGTTTTTTCCTTTTTTTTATAAGACTTAAATGCTTTTCATTTAATGAATAATTTTGGCAGCAGTTTTCACTAGAAAGACGAATTAAACACTGCATTTAATGCCTCACGGGGTAATTAATTTTGCTTTTTATTTTTAACGTCGGTAACGACTGAAAAAAATTTTTTCCCGTCTCGGCATTACTGTGGGGCAACAAATACACGAACTTAACATTTTTTTTTCCCCCTTAGTATTTTGTGGGCAACAACCACAAAATACGAAAGCAACAACATGCAGAGAGATGCTAAGTAGCAGTTGATCTGAATTTCCCCCCAAAAACCCGATACCACGAATTAACCCGTATTAGATTAATCAGCGCAACAAGAAGAATTTTTTAAAAAAAGATACAAAGGTCAAACCATAACCCAGGGTATAAGGATTTAATAGGTACTTGTCATTAGTAGTCCATTTAATTTTAAAAAACGATAAATTGACTGAAATTTTATAAATTAAACTGAAAAAAAAATCCAAAAGTTGAAAATTTTTTAGATTTTTGAAAAAATTTCCCCTTTTTTTTCCCATTGTGGGAAAAAAACCCTAGAACTGGGAAAAAAAATTTTCCCCCAGGTTGGCATTACGGGTTTTATTACCTACTATATTGTATTATGTATAAAACGACCCCGCCAGAGGGGCTGGCCGCGCGCGATCGGCGAGATCAAAGGGTACCACTGTTTGGCCCGTGCCGCCCCCCCCGCCACGCGTTTAAAACAAACGGCAAACGCAAATAGTTTTATTTTATAATTTCATAGACTCAAATATGATTTCTCGAGTTCTCGAGTTTTCTCGACGGATTTCCCGGGAACAAAAACTTTTCCCGGGAATTCCCCTCAGCCGAAATTTCCCCGGGAATGAACCCTAGTCAGTATGTATTTCTTAATAAATATATAATATACTTATTTTGTTCTAGGCCATGTAAATAATGGCAAGAGGTACAAAATCAACGTTTCTGAAGCCAAACAAAAAAAAAAAAGTATGACAGGAAGCGAAGAAAAAATAAAAAATTCTCCTGACAGTTTAAAAAAACTTTAAGAAAAGAAAAGACCTAAGTGTTAAAAAAAGGTAATGTTAAGCCTGTGAATGCTATAAGTTCACGAGAGAAGAGACAAAAAGGAAATAATGGAAATTAAATAGTTTAAATTACCGAAAGAAGAAAAAAAATGGTTGTAAAAAATTATCACGATTGATGGATAAGACACTAGCTACCTTTTTTGGTTCTTGGGAGAACCTGACTTGCTAAAAAAGCGCTAAAAAGAAAAAACCCGCTGCTTTACGACGAAGGCGACAATTAAGAAATCGACGAGCAATATTGTTTGCCAAAATAGCGAAATTAAAAAAAGTTTAAAAAAAAAATTTTAAAAAAAAAAAAAAAATATCGTAAGAAATACATGAGAATAAATGAAAAAAAAAAAACCTTTTTTTCCCGAAGCAGAGGTCAAATCACTTCCAAGAAATACGAAGTTACCTGAAACTTTAAAAAAAAACAATTTTTTTTTAAAATAATAACCAAACAATTAACCGAATCTTATCCAAAATTTAAGACTCAGAGAAAAACAAGCATACTAAAAAAAATTTTAATTTAGATTTTTTTAAAAAAACACAAACTAATGCATTATTCAGAGACCTTTAAAAGTAAAAAAAACAAAAAGGGTAATCAGACAAAATTGAAATTAAAAGTTTAAAAAATCAACCCCCGATATTATAGATTTCCTGGAGAAAGATGAAAACTCTAGAATGTGTCCGGGAAAAAAGGGTTTTTTTTTAGATTATGAAAATTAGTTAAGCAAAAGCGTCTACTAACTGATAATATGCGTAATTTGCAAAAAAAAATTTGAACTCCATTACTTAAAAAATAAAATTTGTCTACTTTTTTCAAGTACAGACCTTTTTTTTACTTGGGCAAACCTTAAAGAACGAGCCCTTTAAATGCGTCCTTCACGCAAATGTGGAGCTAATAATTTCTAAGCTATATGAAAATAAAGAAATTTTTTCACAATAATATACCAAGTTTTTCAAAAATATAACATGTATTTATTGTACTAAATGCATTTAGAGAATGTGTGACCTAAAAAAACAAGAATCTAGAATATAATCTTCCAAACCAAAAAAAAATGTTACTTATCGACAAGGGGGTACGAAAATTCAACGTATGAAAATAATGGGGAAATAAAAACAGTGGGTAAGCCTATAAAGAAAGAAATAAATATTACTTTGAAAGAACTAGTATTAGTATTTGAAGAGAATTAAAATCATTTTGCTACATGCAGGAAATATTGCACATCAGTATTAAGTGATGACACAGTTGAAGAAAAATTTGTCAACAAGTGAGGTACTAATCCACATTGACTTTAGTGAAAATTACTGCTGTAAATATGGAGAAGAAATTCAAGCAGTTCACTTCGGTGGTGGTAGGCAGCAAGTTACTCTCCATACTGGTGTGCTATATTTAAAAACTCCGATAATACTGTTAAAGCAAAATCTTTTGTAGTCTTTCCAACAATAATCGACATGATTCAATTGCAGTTGGGCTCACCTTAAGCCAATATTCGATTGGCTTAAAAATCAAAGATCGAAAATCCGTACTGTACACATTCTGAGTGACAGTCCAGTTAACCAGTATAAAAACAAAATTATATTCCACATAGTTTCTCATCATTTACAATACTTTTTCCCTGGTATAAGTAGTTTTTCTTGGAACTATTCAGAACCTGGACATGGCAAAGGAGCGCCAGATGGAGTTGGTGGCACCTTAAAGAGGTCTGCTGACCAAGCTGTAGCTGAAGGAACGGATATTACAGATTTAAATCTGTTAAAACATGTTTTGACTTGAAAATGTCCCTCAATAATGCTTATTGAAGTAAATACAGCAGAAATTAATACAACTGATAACTTAATAAAAAAATCTGATGTTTCTACTTTTCGTGGCACTTAAAAAGTGAGGCAATTTGTGTTTTCAAATAATGTGCTTGAGTTCAGAACTTTATCTTGCTTCGACTGCGTAATAAAATGCCAACATTTTCATCTAGGGTATTACAAAATTTCCGACACAGCAAAAACCACTACACATCCAGTATCAACGCGGAGTAAAAAGAGGAAGTAAAAAATAAGACAAAGATGTTCTCTAAACTTAGCTCTAAAACGGCTCTTATTTCTAAAATTTAAAATTGGGATATTTATTTTATTTATAAATCAGGTTTTTCTTTTAGAATAAAACTTAGTACACTAAGACTAGATTAAAAAGATTTTTATAGTATTGCTTAAAATTTTTGTTTTTGATGATTATTTTGATTCTGATCTGGAGAGTTCCAGACTGATTTAATAATAATATGAAATATATTTGGAAAATTTAAAAGAGAGAGAAAATTCAAAAGAATACTTTTGAATATAAACAATAACAATGCAAATGTAACTGTAGTTACGTTCATTGTTTGAACGTTGTTTATCAGTGCATCCTAAATTTCACGTAACTGCAGTTACATTTGCATTGTTAATGTAGATCAAAAAAAAAAAAAATTATGTAATTGGATGTAATTGCATATTTGTACGTAGTTTTTAGTTCTGACTACCTTTTCTTAATAACAATTTTCGATATTGTCAAAAATAAAGGTTATTTACTCCTAAGCCAAATTCACATTTTTTGAGCAACCTCGTATACGACTGAAAAAATTTTATATCTGATGGTTGCATTTTAGGTTTAAGACCATTCAGAACTTTTTATAAAAAATAACTTTTTTTCATAAAATTAATAATAAAAAAGTTTTCCTTATGGTGCGAACTTACGTAGACACACTGTATATCGATAAATTAATATTTTTTGTTGGTTACAGTTAAATTGTTACATTAGGGATATATGTAAATAAAGTTTTCCAATAAAAAGTTTTTTAAAGCATTTTAGAGTTTTTTTCTATAGTAAAATCATATTAACTAACCCTCCTTTATTCCCCCTTTTTTTTAAATTTATTTTTATTTTTATTTGGTTCAAACTCAAAAAAATTGGGGACCATCATAATATTTTATTTTTAAATTAAAAAATAAACTAGACTTGTGCAAAAAAAAAGATAATAAGTAAAAAAAAATTATCGACTGGCGTAAAGCCAATTTCGATTTTTTTTTTAAATTAAAATATATATATATATATATATATATATATATATATATATATATATATATATATATATATATATATATATATATATATATATATATATATATATATATATATATATATATATATATATATATATATATATATATATATATATATATATATATATATATATATATATATATATATATATATGTATGTATATGTATGTATATGTATATATTGGGGGGCTCTGGTCCTTCAGATGTCCTTTTATACGGTTGCGCAAAATTTTACCTTGGTTCCGGTTCATTGCTTTCTATGCGTCGTTGGGGGTTTTTGACTTGTTGCCGGGTGTAGTTGGTTTGTTGTCTTTGGCCTGTTTTTTTTTTTTAAATAAAATTTTTTTCCTGTGGTCGGGATGTTTTTTGCATCGTCTCTCGTTCCCCGGGTTTTTTGTGTTTTCTATTTCAAGTGCTTCTCTAATAAGTCGGGGTTTATGGTGTTTTTTTTCAGCGATTTGTTTTTTTTCTTGAAAGTTAATGGGTTCCCCCTCTCTTGGTGGGGGTTTGGGAAAAAAAACTGATGTTGTTTGTTTGTTCTTTTTTTGCTATTCTTGTGTTCTTGGACCCTGGTGGAAATTCTTCTGTTTGTCTGCCCGATGTAATAGGAAAAATAAACAAACAACATCAGCTGGGTAAGCCTTAACTTTCAAGACACCAAAAGCCTCCCTGGCCACGACTTTTAGAAAAAACACTTAAAAGAAAACACAAACCCGAACCCCAAGGGGAAACAAAACAAACCGGCCAAGGAAAATTTAACCCTTTAAAAAAAAAAAGGGGCCCAAAAAAAAAAAACCAATTCCCCGGCCGTAAAAACCCAAGGGGAAGGGGTTAAACCAAAAAACCCAAAACCGGGGGCAACTTTTGGAAATGCCAAAAAGGGAAATTTTGGCCAAACCTCCGTGAAAACCCCAAAATACTTTAAACCAAAAAAGGGTTTGGGAAAAAACCCGGAAAAAATACAAAATTTTAAAAAAAATAAAATTAAAATATATATATATATATATTAAATATATATATATATATATAAAATATATATATATATATATATATATATATATATATATATATATGGCTAATTCTCAAAAAAATCGAAATTGGCGTTACTCCCCACGTTTTTTAATTTTTTTTTCCCCTTTTAAAATCGATTTTTTTTTTACAAGTCGTAGTTAATGTCTCAATTGATTAAAATATTATGATGGTCCCCAACTTTTTTTTGTTTGAACCGAGTATTAAAAGTAAAAAAAAAATTAAAATGAGGGAATGACAGGTTAG
>JAHBCN010026640.1:0-10477 GCA_019359885.1 Listronotus oregonensis | reverse complement strand
CTGTTATTTCGGATCTTTGTTAAAATAATTAAAAAAAAGAATTCAAAACATCATACCTCTGGGGCACCCCCCGTGGTCGCCATAATGGGCAAACATGTTTTTTTAGCAATGAACGCCCCATTATGGCTGCATTGGTGATGCCCCAGAGGTTGGCTTTTGAATTCTTTGTTCTAGATTTATTGTTAACATTATTATTATATTATTAAATAGCGGGGGCCCAGTCCATGTCCACAGTGAAAAATTAAAATTTCGGTATTCGGCCTTGTAACGCCATATTGGAAAAATTTTTCGGGGACTTTTGGCGAGCTCTTTGACGAAAAAAAAGGGGGAACAAAGGGGGTATGCCCCAAGGGCATGGATATTAATTACACGTTTAAAATTCATTTTTTCAAAAATCTACACTTTAGGGATGCCATCCAAAAAAAGTGGATAAACAATATTTAAATAATATTAACTAAGACCAAAAAAATGCTGATGAAGTCACCAAAAAAAATCGCAATTGAAAAATTAACTTAAACATTGTATTTTTTTTTTTTTTTTATCTTGGGACAGTCCACGGGCTGATGCCTAAGTACTAACATTGGGTCCTTTTAATGTGGTGAGAGGGAGTTTGTTCAGGGGACTTAAATATGGGAGTTGGGGGAGGAGAAGGAATATTTCTGGGGCAGCATTTCCACAGTCGAACCATGGATAAAGGAACGAAGAAAGGGGGGAATTGGGGGCCCCTAACTGAACTGTAAAAAAATGCATAAAAGTTGCCTACGGGTTGCTCTGTTGGGAGCTGCCAGAGAAGGGAATTTACTGGGCAACTCCTCTGAGCAGAAGTTGTGAAAATACCATAGAAGAGCACAATCCCCACAGCTCGACGGTGGGCAAAGGAGGAAGCCTTTCTGAAACGTTGGATCATTAAAAGACGAACCCCTTTTTTTTAATGGAGTCCAGAATGCTAAGTGTTGTGGGGGGCGCCTTTTCCCCGACATGAAAAATATTTTAAAGAGGGTCTAATTTGAGATACATACAGAGTGTACATTTTGGAAGAAGAGAAATACTTCGGAAGAGGAATCCAAGCTTTTTGAAGCTGCCGAGGCTATGGATGTAATGTGTTTGTGCCAGTTAAGGTTATTCTCAAAAGAACCCAAAAGAATAAACGTTTTTTTGTTGTAATTTGGCCGCTTATATAAAAGGGATGAGCATTTGCAGACTTTTTTGGGGACAGAACATGAGTGTTTTTCGAGGCATTAAACTGAACAAGATTTTAGGTTTGAGGTTTGTGAAAGAGATATCTGCATTGACCTGCATTTTTTCAAATCAGAATCACACGAGGGCTTATGAAATTGAATACTAGAGTGGAGGGTACTATCGTCACAAAACTATGAATGTGATTGATTGTGGAAGAGAAAAATCGTTAATGTGTAGAAGAAACAGCTTGGGTGCCAGCACTGAGCCCTGGGGCCCCCGGCATTAATTTGGTAGAAACTGGAGGAATGACCATCTACACAAAAAGATATCGTCGATTAAAAGGGGAAAATGGAAAGCCAAGAGAAAGCTTAGGTGGAAGACCGTAAGAAGGAAGTTTTTAAAGTCCATCATGCCAGACCTGATCGAAAGTTTGGATATGTCACGAGCAACGATCTGGGATTCCCAAGAAACTAAGGGGGCTTGTTCCAGTTGTGTGAGACAAAGGAAAGAAGATCAGCTGTGGATCTACTGTGAGGGGAACCCCTATTGTCTATCATGTAAGATTTTATTTTTTTCCAGATATTTTTAAAATTTGGGAATTAATGAATTTTCCATTACTTTGCAAACAACTAAAAAAAGAGATATAGGTCTATATTGGAAGGGGGGAGTTTTGAATCCTTTTTTGGGGGCAGGTTGCACACGCGCAGCTTTCCAATTCCCCGGAAAATGCCCTTGTCGTAAGAGATTCGAAAGAGGCGGTTGGGGTGGGGGCAAGCTCGGGAGCACTTTTTTTTAAAACGTTTGCTGGTATCCAACCAGCCCAGACGTTTTTTAGATTAAGAAAGAAAAATACGCTTGATCTGTTTTTTTGTGTTTGATTGGTTAAATTTATTAAACTTATTTTAAATTTAAATAAATCGTTCTACATAATTATCAGTAAACAACAAATAAAAAAAAAAATTTTATATATCATTTAAAAATAAAAAAATAAATTATTCTACGAGTATAAAATTTTTTAGGATTATATATTAATGAAAAAATTTTAATTTCAGAAAACATATAAACTATCTTTGAAATTATCTATTACCTTTTTTGGGGAAATTTTTTTTTAAAAATTGGGGAAATTCATACCCTTTTAAATTCTTAAAAGTATTTATTATATTTTTACACCAAAATTACAATATTTTTTCAGTAAGTATGGGGTTCAGTAAACTCAAAAATATTAAACCTTTAAAAAAAATTTAAAATAAAATTATTAAATGTATTCATAAATTCCCATATCTTTTAAACCAAAATTAATTTTATTTGTACAAACCAAATAATTATTTTGATATTAATCATAAATAAAAGGGGTTAAGGTATGTCATAAGTGAAGGATTCTGGTCGATTTTGTCGAAAAAAAAAAAAATTTTGACCTGTTTATTAAAATAAGTTACTATAAATTCCATCTGCAAAATGTATACTTTATTTAAGTGTCTAGGAGGCTGCTCGAGATAAACAAAACTAATAATTTTTTTAGGAAAATAAATTTTTGGGCCAAATTGTTTAAACTTTTTTATGGTAGTTTTTAAACTTTTGGTGTAAATTTTGGGTAAAAACTGACGTTTTCAACCCCCCAAAACCCCCCTCAAAAGTAAAACAAATCCCTTTTGAGGGAGTTTAGGTTTGAGGCGTTTTCGGCTTGTTCTGGGATTTTTTTGACTGGAAAAAAGGAAATTATCACTATGCAGTTAAGAAATGGCCAAATTCAGCCATAAAAAATTGGAACTTTAGTTTTCTAAAAAACCCCTCTAGAGACTAAAAGTATACCTTTTTTGATGCAGATGGTTTAAAGGGTAACTTTCCCTTTTTTAATAACAGGTTCAATATTTAGTTTAAAAGACGACACCAAACAAGTAGGTAGCGTAGCTCCTTCTATTAAACATCAAAGCTGGTTTTAATTTTTAAATTTGCCGGAAACCTTAGACCCCCAAATTTTGACCGCTAGGTCATTGTTAAGATAAAAAGAAACGAAAGCAAAATTAAAACTTTAACACCCTGTATCTTAATAACTAAGCATTTTAGGGCCCACGTTTATATGAAGTTTTCGACTTAAAATCGATCCAGAATACCTCCTTCAAAAATTTTGACATACCATTAAGTAACACCCTGTATAAATTAAAAACATGTATATTCATTCATTCTGAAATTTAAAGGAAAATCAAATATCACACTTAAAAAAATTAGTAACTTAAAGGGAATAATACTAGAAAACAGATTTATTAGAAACAATTCAAATTAAGAATTTTGGAAGAGATCAATATTTATAACGGAATAAAAAAGTACAATTATCTACCAGTAAGAATTAAAAAAAAAAAAAATATGTCACTGTTTAAATACATATATAAGAAAATCTTTTAAAAATTTAAATTTTACTGTTAATATTATATTCTGTAATAAACCGTATTAGTCCGGTCAATTTAGACATAAAAATAGTGATGAAATAAAAAAAAAAAGTCCGACAGAGCCAAATTTCCGTAGACAACTTAGTTTTACCGTAAAAAAGAAAGTGTCAAAAATCCCCATCGGTCCCATTTTCTAAGGGGCTTATTCGGGCCCAAAGGTCAAAATTTTGGTTTTTTGATTTTTCTCGAAAAACCCTAAGTTTTATCGAAAAAATACCTCAAAGCAAAGTTGTAGATCTCAAAATTTTCATAAAAATGGTCTTTATCATTTTCTCTAAGACCTACCATTCCAGAATTGGTTGTAAGAATAACGTTATACATATATGCACATAATGCACGTACATACAAAACCCCAGGTACTTGTGTCTCTTATATGTATACATTATACTATTCGAAGAAAATATATACTCTCAACAGACCGCCAGTCCCTACAGAATCCTACTTGTATGGCCTTGAATAACATCTTATTTTTTGTCCGCGTGGGTCGTTTACGTACCTGCTTCTTAGTGTTAAACGTGCATTTCGAGTGAAAAATACTTTATTTATTACAAGCGTCTACTATTATAGTTTGTGTTAATCAATATTTAAAAAAAATGACACAATTTTGCTTTATTTGCAATAAACTTTTGACTGAAGATGAAACGTTGTGGTTAGTCGTGGAATGCCAATTTTAATCGATGCAAGGGGTGAGAAATGATGAGTTTGCTGATTATTTAAAAATCAAAAGTCCGTTACAATTCACGTGGTTTGCTGAAAATCATACACCGGGAAAACTTCAATATCTGCTGCAAGACAACATGAGGAAGAACAGGCCAGTACTTCAAAAGTAAGTCCACCTCGTCCCAGAGCGCGAGTAAGTAATCCGGCTTTTGTTTTAAAAACACTGTTTATTTGTGGGCGATGAAGCGGATGAAGGTGCAGAAAAAGAAAGCGTTTTGAATTATCGTCGAAAAATTCATAAAGTTTCTACCCCTTCTTTCGGATTCAATTTTACAATTAGCTAAAGATCGTTCTGATGATGTGTCAAAAGCTGTCTTTGCGCGTATTAATTTTTAGTATGATTTAGTCGCTGCTGACGCTAAATACCATGACAATTGTTATAAATATTTCCCCGAGACCTAATACTGGCGGTAAAATTGGCCGTCCTCAAAGTGAGGCTATAAACCTGCAAGGGGAGGAAATTTTCAATTTCATTGAATGTAGCGATGACTGCCAGTTTTGTTGGATGAAAAAGAATTTTTGCCAAAATGTAGTTTAAAAAAACGGTATTAAAAAAAATACGATTGAAATTAAAATAGGGGTAGTAGAATTATTATAACAGAAAAGCCTGGAAAATTAACATTTATTTGTTTTGTAGATAATTACCAAGACATTTTAAGTCAAGCCTGGTCTGATAATAAAAACTTGATTGAAAAGGAAAAACGGTGGAAAACTTTGAAAGCTGCGGCAAAAATTATTCGAGAAGATATTCAATCTTGTGTGTTTGATAATATTTAAAAACGCCCCCGGGGTAGAATGTTTGAAGATATAAATAACGATATTCCCGAATCATTATCTTTCTTTGGAACAAGTCATTCTTAAAAACAAGCGTCATAATTTGGATCATTTAAAGTTAGTTTCACAAATATTAGTCATAGCATAATGACTGCTGTTCGGCCTAGATATTAGATACTATTAAATAAGTATTGTTCCTGATAATAACGTCATAGAGGTTCGGGGAATAGCCTACCGGGGAAACCACGTTAAAAAACGCGCCGAGTACACTACCTCACAGGTGGTGTGGAAATGTGTGCATATTATGTATAACGTTATTCTTACAAGCGCAATATCTGGGGGAATGGTAGGTCTTAGAGAAAATTATAAGGACCATTTTTATAGAGAATTTTGAGATCTACAACTTTGTTTTGAGGACTTTTCGATAAAATTTTTCGGTTTTCGAGAAAAATCAAAAAACCTAAAATTTTGATCTTTGGGCCCCGAATAAGTCCCTTAGCACACATGGGACCGATGGGGACTTTGACACTTTCTTATTTACGGTAAAACTAAGGTGTCTACGGAGTTTTGGGGCTTGTCGGAATTTTCTTTATTTCAATTGTCCAAATTGACCGGACTATATAGTTGGTTGGGAATTAAAAATAAATAAATAAAAAAAAAAAAAATAAATAATTTATGGATTAAAAAAAATTCATCGAAAAATTGACATTTTAATTTTTTTTAAGTTATCCTATTTTAAATAAACTTTAAGAATAAAAATGTTTAACAATTAAAAAAATCTTGTAAATTTTTCAAATTTAAAAAGAATAGGTATAAAAAAATTTAAAAAAAAAACTTTTCAATTTTTTTTTCAAATTCTATTTTTAATAAATATTAGAAAAAAATAGATGTTTTTAAGAAAAAAATATTTATAAAAAAAAAAATTTAAACATTTTAAATTAAATTTACTTTGAAAAATCAAATTATTCAATATTTATTCAGTTATATTTTTCAATTTGTCGAAAAGTAGAATATTTTGAAAAAAACTTCGATAACACAATTTTTCAATTTTTGTTGCCGAAAATAGGTGGGGCCGTGATTTCAAACAATTTCACAGAAAACAAAGAAACTCATTGACTCATCCAAATTAAGTGTTCTTGTTAATTGTATGTTAATTTTATAATTTATTTTCTTGTTTCAATTCAAATCTTTTTTTTTTTTGTTTTTTTTTAATACAACAAACAGCTATTTGGTGTATTTAGTAAGAGGAAAAAGCCGGGCCGGTTGTTCAATGACCCTATACATGCGTTTTGCGGACATTCTGTATAAATTTATCTTAAAATTAGACAACTTAACTTAATGAAACAACAATTTGTGCAACAAACTTGCACTAACTTCGTAATTTAAATTTTCTATAGCATTTTTAATACCAACTTACTTACCTTCACTTAAATAATTACTAATTTTGCAAACGAAAAAATACTACCGATTTATAAAGATCTAATTTCAGATGTAAGTATTGTTTTTCAAAATAAACTCATATATTATTTAGAAACAGTATTAACAAATCTTTTGCTATAAAAGGTATTATTATGCATAGAGTTTGTTTCTTTAGGTTGGGAATTTAAATTTACTAGAATAAATAGTTGGCCTGTTTCCGAACTGATTTTTTTTCTTTTGTTAGAAGAAAATAATAAACTTGGAGTAATAAGTAAAAAAAGAGGCTATTTGTGCTTTATGTGAAAAAAAACCGGGCCGTTATTTTTAAAAGTTTATTATAAAATTTTAAATATACTGGTGTAACTCAAGTTGGTTTCGTGAAAAAAATGGAATTTCTTTCGACAACGTTTTTTTGACAAATTTGGTATAGGGGTTATATGGGGGTGATCAAATTTTGAAAGAATTTTTTGTAAACCTTTTTTTTTTTAAGATATCCATTATCAAACTTAAAAAACAAATAACCTTATTTTTTCTTTCCTCCTTCTTTTGCAACATTTCTTGATTTTGACACTAAATTGGAACCTTTAAAAATAATTTTTTCTCAAACGTCAGTAAAAGTTTGTTTTTTTAAAGCATGCTGTAAGATAAAATGTTATTTTATGACACTGGTGCTAAAAGTAATTACGGATTGTCCTAAAAGTGATTTTTTTAACACAGATAAAAAATTACTAAACATATTACTTGATAAAATACATTATTTATTCAAAAAAACTATTTTTTTATGTCAAAATTTCAGAGTTTTTTTGACGACAGGCTTCAAATACACCGAAAATTGGGGGTACTTTTTGCTAAGATATATTTTATCCTCGGCTTCTGCGAGAAATTTGTCGACTTGTTTTTTTGTAATATTTTAACTTTTTTTGGGGGGTATCCTTCACCCTTTCGCCTTAAGAAGGCTTCTTTAAAACAGCTTGTAATATCTCTTATGTCCTGATTATTTATGTTCATCAATACCTTTAAATGGAGTTATTTGACCAGAGCGTAGACGGTTTCTATTTTGGCTTTCCTTTAAATACCAAAAGCAAACTTTTTCACTGGCATTCCCCACAAACTTTTTTTTTATCACACCTTTTAAGAAAAAATCGTTTGTAAATTCATTGTTGCTTTAACTTGCTTGGCAATTTTCAAAGGAGCTTTATTGGCAATTTCTTTTTCCATCAGGGAAATTCATTTTCTTGGTCAATACTGGGGAGAGAGGAGCCCCACCTGGCTGGTACGGGGCCTCTCTTAAAGGTGTGGGCCCCGCCTCGGAAAAATAAAGGCAGTAAAAAAGGGAAGGGCTTGTTAATTTTCCATTTTACATTTCTCGTCATATATAAGGGAGGTTTTTGTTTATGTTTTGGTCCAGGGCAATCATTTGGGGGAAAAAAATGGCACGTATATAAATTTACGTCAAGACTTATGTGGCTAAACATTTTTTTGGGCGCGAAGGTTAAAGCCTTTTAGCTTGCCCCGGCGTCTTGTCAAGATATGGGGAAAAAAATTGAAATATGTCGTTTTTCCCTGAAATTTTTTTTGAAGGCCCGTGAGTGAGGAGCCGCAGAGGCGAACGTCTGAGGTGTCGGGTTCACTATCACCGGGACCTAGTATCCAAGTTCAGCTAAGATGTGCCGCCTCATCCACGCCGGTAGTGAAAGAGGTCAATGCCTGAGGTGTCGGGGCTTGGTGTCCGAATTGACCTTGAAGGGGGCGGCCTTAACGGCCAGGTAGAGGTACTGAAGGCAGGAAATTCTCGATTCCCCTTGAGGCCCACGTAGCTCCAACCCCGGGGGCGCTGCGCGGTGGGATTAACCCGTTGTAACCAGGAACCTGGCGGTGGAGCACGGAGACCAAAGAGACTAGGGGGGAGATGCGCTTGCATGACACCCTGGGGTTGATCCTGCGTAGCAGATGTCTGTGAAACAGGGATAGTTGAACCCGCAAGAATTCGGATTATTTGACGTTACTTGTCAAAAAAGACTAATTTTAACTACATATAATCCAATCGCAATCGAATAAAATCATGTATTAACGCGTAAAAAAGGGCTTTATATTTATCATTTTATAGCCTAGCTCGCAAGGTCGCTTGGCCATAAAAAGATTCGTTAATAAAACCTAATTTATATACTAGAATTTAAAAAACTATTAAAAAATTCTTTTTTTATTTACTTTACACCTTTTCTCATTTAATTAAAGGTTTTTATAAAAAATTGTGTACCAATATAGTGTTCAAATTAAGAATTTTGTACAAAAAGAACGGCGAGACTAGTGATGAGGGGACGTCTGGTCTGGGCTTGGGTTGGGCTTTCGGTTTCGCAAGACGCCCAGACCAAGACCGCCGTTTTGTTCAAAAAAAACCAAGACCGGGGGTGAAGCCGACCGACCGAGGGGTGCAAGACTACGCAAGACCAAGACCGAACCGAAGACCCTTTAATTTTTATATTCAATAACAGAGGTTTTTCATACAGCATGAAAAAAAATGTGTCGAGAACTGCCTAAAAAGGCGATTATTTTATGAGACGGTTTTTTTTTTAAAAAAAAATAATTAAATCGATCACTTTTTTTTTAAAAAAATTACCTAAAAACGATAATATAGATTCGTAAATGTTTCAAAAAAAAAATTGTGACTCAATGGTCCGACAAAGCTCGATATCTTAAAACCGTTTACGACAGAAAAAACTAAGAGTACAAAAGTTTTAGAAAAAATTCTTAACTATTCCTAATTTTTTTTTTTTTTAAATTTGGTATCTAGTGATGCCACTTACTGGATCAAAATTTCCCAAAACAGGAAAACATTATTTTTGTCCACACTGTAAGAAGTGGCATCATTAGTTTTCCAAATAAGATAAAATTAAAAGTGATGGTTTAAAAAAAAATATATTTGCATTTTATATAGGAATATTTTATATAAATGGATTTTAAATTTCACTTTCGGTTTAGAGAAAAGCAAAAAATGCCAAAAGTATAATGATGAGTCATTTTTTAAAAAACCAAAAAGATATATAAAAAAACCTCTACGTCGAATTTAATATGAATTAAGAATTTCCGCATAATATACAGGGAAGCGATTTTTTAAATGATTTTTTTTTAAAATTTTTTTATTTTAGGTTAAAAGCTAAAAAAAAAGGGAAATTTTCTTATGGTAGTGGATTTTTTTTTGGGAAAAATTTGAAATAGAAAATAATTTTACATTTTAAACCCTTTTTTTATAATTTTTGTATATTCAGTTTTTTACCATTTGAACGGTTTCGGATTTTTGATCTTTGTCGCATATCGAGCCACCTTGTATCAGAATGTTTATAAATATTTGTACCTTTTTTACAAATGTTTACTAATTTGAACATAGAAATTTTTTTAACTGAAAAAATTCCTAAATACCCTTTTTTTTTAATTAGAAACCAATGTTTTCATATCAAAAACATTTTCATGGAAATTTCACATCTGGTTAAAAATTTAAAAATTTTTTTTTTTCCCTTACTCAGTATTGTAATTTTTTTTTTCATCAAAGAAAATAAATTTTCTATCACTAAAATAAGGTTAAAAAATAAACGCCTACATTTAAAATATCCTTTTTAAACAAAAAATTAAATGTACATGTAAGGTTAAAAAGGATATTTTAAAATTTTAAAGCAAAAAAAATATCTCCATTTTATTATTTGTAACTATTAAAAAAAAAATTTTTATTTAAGATTGTTTTGTTTAAATTATACACCAAAAAAAAGACCAGCAAGACCGCAAAACCCAAAACCCAAGACCAAGACCAAGACCCCAACCCGGGTTGGGAAAACCAAGGACCCAAAACCAAACTACCCTCTTTTGGCTTGGTTTTTTGCTCATCACTAGGGAGACATACAAAAAGGGGTTTTTTTCTTTTTTTCCTGGGGGCCCTCTTGGGTTTTCTA
>JAHBCN010026639.1:0-10522 GCA_019359885.1 Listronotus oregonensis | reverse complement strand
TTTAGGGAATCATTTAAAAAAAATATTATAAATGGAAAGAATTCTATGACTACTCCCAGCCCAATGATAGCCATGTCCAGCACCTTTGCCTTTAAAAGGGCTACATAGGCTCGTCGCTTTAAGATGTTTGAGACCTGATAAAATTGTACCAGCTGTACAGGTAATATACGAGGTGTTATCGAAAATTAAGCCTAAAACTTTTTTTTGTTTTTTTGGGGAACTTTCTTTTTTTCCTTTTTTGCTTTTATAAAATTTTTTTAATGACAATATATGGCTCACAGGTTTTTGGCTTTAATTGTTTTCGAAATCGTTTGAGAAACAGGGAGGCGCAAAATAAACGTTAAGATTTAAATGCTTCACAACTTTTTTATTTTAACTTATTTATTTTTTTTTGTATTAAAAAAAAAATTGGGAATTTAAAAAAAGGGAAAATCCCCCAAAAAAACCCGAAATTTATTGATTTTTTTTTTCAAACGGAATGCAGTTATTCTACGAGACGAATCGCCAACTTTTAAAAGGTGGGTTAGATCACCCAAAATTATTCGCTTATTGCATTTTTTAATTCATAAAAACCTTTGGTGCTGGAATCCACTTGTTTTTAAAAGAGGTTTTTTTTAAAGATTTTGGCTAATTGAAATTTTTTTCCCCATCAAATTTAGCTGGTGCAAAAAAGGCCGACAATTTTTTGATGTTGCTTAAGAAAAATTTTAAAACAACCGTTTTGATTTACCCTTCAGACTTTATTTCTAGGCTATTTAAAGAAAAGAGTCTATGTTAATAAACCTTTAAATTTCTGCCATAACCATTTTTGGGAAAAGTAAAACCTGTTGGAAAAAGCGATTTAAAAGAAAAAAGGGCACTTTAAAAGATGGTTTTTTTTTACGTTAATTAAATTATTTTTTTTTAAAGGAAAATTTGAAAAAAATTTTAAAAATTATTTACAAAAAAAAAAGTTATACAAAAATTTAACAAACTTTATTTTCCCCCCAAAAAATTTTTATTACAGAAATTACGAAAAATGGCACACTCACTTAATATGCATGCATCCGCCCTTTTCATGATTAAACTTCCGTAAAAGATTTTGATTTATACGAGCGCAAAGGAATAAAAAATATTTTTTCAAAAAAAAAAAACAAAAAATGGTAAACTTTCCATTTTTTGTAATACCTTTTTTTTTTTTAATTTAAAAAAAAAAAAAGTAAAGTATTTTCCCTTTAAAATTTTCCAAATAAGTAAGTTAAAAAAAACTATAATATCCAGTATTAAAAAATTTTCTTTTTTTAAAAAAAAAACTTATGATTTTTAGAATTATATCGTGGAAGAAATGGGCGCCCGAGCCTCCTCAGTTCAACCTGGAAGAATCTTACAATGATAGAACGCTGCCCTCTGGTTTCTTTTACCCTGGATCAGATCCAATGGCTTGTCTTTTTAAATTTGAAAATAGGGATTGAAAAACCAGTTTAATGACAATATCTTGGGAAGGGCAGGTAAAAAATACTTATTTTAGTAGTTTTTTTTTTCTTTTAACCCTAAAAACCCTTTTAAAAATTTTTTTGGTTTTTGAAAAAATTTAAATAAAGGGTATTCCAAAAAGATTTCAATTTTTTTTTTTTTTAAAAATTTTTTTTTTAATTAATTTTTTTTTAAAATTTATCTTTTAAAATGGTTTTAGGGGGAAAAAAAATTTTTTTTAAAAATTTTTTTTCAAAAGGTCTTGGGCCCAATGGGGAATTGGGATTTTTTAAAATTTTAAAAAAAATTTAAATTGCAAAAATTTAAAAAAAGGACTTGAAATTTAAAAAAAAAAAAATTTTGTTAAATTTATTAAATTGGTAAAAAAAATGTCTTTTTAAAAAAAATTTTTTGGGAACCCCCAAATTAAAAATTAAAAATTTTATTTTAAATTTTAAAAAAAAAAAAAAGTTGGCAACCCTTTTAAATTGCCCCCAAAAAGGGGGGGAAGGCAAAATTTCAAAAAATTTTTTAAGAGGTCTTTATTTAAAGGGAGTAAAAAAAAAAGTTATTAATAAAAAAAAAACCAAAACCCGCCCCCCCCTTAAGGTTTTTTGGGGTTTAAAAAAGTTTTTTTTAAATTAAGAAAAAAGCTTTAAAAAAAAAAATACTGCATATTTGTTTTTTTATGGTAAATTAATTTTAAAATATTTTCCAAAATCTCCTTTTAAAGAAGGGTTTTTTTTAAATTTAAAAGGAAAGGATTATTAAAAAAAACCCCAAAATTCCCCAAAAATTATAGGGTTTTTTTTTTTTTCCCAAAAAACAAAAAAAAAATTTAAGAATTAAAAAAAATTTAAAATAACAAAATAACCCTTTTTTTTTGGAAGAAAAAAAAATTTAAAAACAAAAATTTTTTCGAAAATTGGGAAAATTTGCAGAATTTTGTTTACAAAATTACTTTTATACGACCATAAAAAAATTTAAAAAATTAAAAATTTATTTACCAAAAACCCCTTAGGAAACCCTTTATAAATCTTAAAAATAAAATTTTTTAGTCTATTGATTTAATGTTTATTTGTTGTAAGATATTAATAAACTAAAATTTTCTAATGTTCATAAGAAGCACACTGCGCATCATTAAAAATATAACAAGGATCTTGATAATACATAGTTTTTTCATAGGGTCCCATCGCAGCAAATATGATTGCAACTGGTTTAAAACAGGTCAATGGGCAATTTTGCAGAATTGCCACTTGGCAGCAAGTTGGATGAGAGAACTGGATAGGATCTGTGATGAAGTAATAATCCGAGGCAACTAATCCCAATTTTAGGTTATAAGTGACAAGACCGAGTAAAGATTTTCCTGTAGCTATTTTACAAAACGGTAAAATGTTTAAATAAAAATCAACTACTAATAGTTTTAACCCACTGCTGATTCTACAGCTATCGTTTTTTTTTTAATATTATAAATAAAATGTTGAGTGAGTATTTATTAGCGATAGGTTGCCTATAAATACCCCGAACCCGTAAATTAATTTTTAAAATTATTGCTATAATTAAAAATTTTTTTTCTTTGAATATAAGAAAAGCTGGCAACCTTTTATTTTCTTTAAAATTGATTTAAAAAAATATAGTTGCAATTTAGATTTCAGCAAATTAATTAGTCAAAAATTAATTAAGTAATTGCGCTAATTTGTTACAGGACAACTTTATCGTAATACATTAAATACTCACTCAACATTTATTTAAAATTAATTTCCATCAAAGATCATCAGATTTATGATGAATTGTTAAGGAAATTTAAAAATAATTTAATTTCCTCTGAAGGATTTGGTAGGGTTTTTGACATCATATACTAATTTTTTTTGTATTTCGAAAAGATACATCCTTGTTCATACATACTTTATGCACACTATTTGCATACTACATATTACTAACTGTGCGATAATTTTCAGGTGTCAAGATGACAAACGAAGCGCCAAAAGGCCTACGACAAAACCTACTTAGATCCTACCAGTCAGATCCGATATCAAACCCAGAATTTTATGCATCATGTTCCTAACGTTAAGTCATTTCAGTGTCTACTATTTGCTTTGTGCTTCTTCCACGCCTTGGTCCAGGAAAGAAGAAAATTCGGACCGCTAGGATGGAACATACCTATGAATTTAATGAATCCGATTTAAGAATTAGTGTTGTACAGTTACAAGTAATGATGTTAAATGTATATATTCTAAAAAAATTAAAATTTGAGTTTAATTTTAGATGTTCCTAAATGATTACGTTGACGTCCCGTATGATGCCTTGACGTATTTGACGGGAGAGTGTAATTATGGAGGCAGAGTAACAGACGATAAAGATAGAAGACTCCTTAATTCACTATTATCTATCTTTTATGTACCACAAACCGTAAAAACTCCAATGTAAGATTTTTAATATATATTAAGTGACATAGAAAATGCAACACCCAGAATTATTAATTGAATTTTGATAAATCTTGTAAACATATTTGATATCATGAAAGTATACGCTGATAAAATTTTGAAGGTATTCCGAGCCGAACTTTTTTGTTAAGGCATTTCTTTTTATATTTGGATCCAAACAATATGAACATGTTTACTCAATATTCAGTGATTTTTCTGTGTTGAATTTGGTTGGTTCAATTTGTTCCGTTGCATAAGCATGCCTAGAGTTTGCAGACGCGCTAATTTCACTCAATTTTCAAGTTTGAGATGAGTCGGATAATCGGGTTAAGTAAAGCTGGATTTTCTTTCAAAAAACTCGCTAATTGGGTGAATCGAAACAAAGCTACATTAAGGAGATGTTGTCGAGCTTGGTTTCAAGAAGACCGAAATCGACGAGTTAGAGATACTGGATCCAAAGACAGACTATAGAGCGCAAGATCGTTATTTGAGGTAACTAGCACCAAGGAAGTTTAAAGGTGTATGGAAGCCCAATACTGTAGAACAAAATTGTCCAGGCGTGCAGGGCAGCGGATAGTGGCCCCGCGGAGTTTGCGCAATGAATAGTAGGTCAGAGCCGGACTTCCATAATTTTGTTACTATCTATAAAGTTGACATCATCAAATGTCAAATTCAAGCATTCACTGTTTTTTTTTATTTTTTGCACAAAATTTTGGGTTTATTAAACGATACTACCATAGAATATTTAAAATTATTGTGTAATATTGGATTTTATATCATCTGATATAATATGGAAAGAAGTCTTCTATTTAAATGGTCGATATTTTTGTGAGTTTTGATTTTTACCAAAAATCTTTGTAAATAAATAAAAACAAGATTTTTTAAAATAAATTTCAAACATGTATGATAGTTTCATGTACTTATCACCAATTTTGTGATAAAAAAAGGCAAGATAGTGTAAATGAGTTTAATCTAATCCTAAGATTCTGGTTGTACATTAAAAAGTAAAATTTTTATAACTGCTTTTTAGGCATATACTTTTCACTAATAACAAACATTCATGAGACAGAATAACAGTGGTTAATAATGTTTAGTAACCTTTGGTACCTAGGTATCCATTGTAACAGTATCCGTAAAATATTATGTGTCTACAGTATGTCGAGCTTAAAAAGTTGATAATGTAAGTTTAAGAAACCAAAAATCTAATTTCTTTTTAAACAAATACGGAAAAAGCAAATAGGAACTTTAGCATAAAATTGTACTTTCTTTCGTTCAATTAGAGGGACCTGTATATATTAAAATTTGCCTGGTCTGCCCAGTAATTAATAATTTTGATCCTTTAAAAGAATGTATCTAAATTATTAAATGAAATAAAAGTACCTAAATGTAAACCTATTTCTTTTTAATAATCCACAGAAATACACAAACATTGTGGAAATCATCTAAAAGATAGTTAAGATTGCCTTACTTTTCTCACTGCTATTTCCTATGAAATTTTCATTATTTTATTATTCATAATTGATATATTATTATTTTTTCGGTTACCTAACGTTACGTCTCATAAGAAGCACCTAATTTAAATATAAGAAATACTTACCTAAAGTAAAAAATGCCGGGTATGTTACCTTGGATTTGCAAGACAAAACCATACAACCTCTAATCATTTTGTTACGATATTATAAGTAACAAACAATAAACACAAAATTATAGTCACAATTTAATAAACACTAATCACTAAAATAAGAGTTTTATTATCCAAAAAACTTCTGCAACCACAAAAATAGGTACTCACACAAAGCAAAACAATCGGCGCAAAGGGCACAAACCACAACGAAAATGACGAATGATGAGACGACGACGGTTGACGATACAGCGCGGATATAGTTTCATACGCGCCGCGCGCGCCCTTGCACCAAAAACCTTAGACAACCTAAGACCATTACGGCTCTCATAAAAGTATAATGTGTTGCCTAACTACACACTGATTTATCAGTGTGTAAGTAGGGAACACATTAAATTATTTCGTGGAATTTTGTTATTGCGCAGAATCGGCGGGGCCAACTCTGACAGTTATTTTCATACTGGGCTGGACATTTTTTGATCGAATGGGCCATAGCATTGGGCTTCCATACACCTTTAAACTTCCTTGACTAGCACTTAAAGATCGATTTTCTACAACAAGGGCAGTTGTTGCTAACTAGTGGTTTGATGCTGTCGAAAGGTCAATAACAATGAAAACAGTTCGTCGCCGAATAAGGTCTTTTGGACTGTTTTCATACCTCCCCACCTTATACTACCTCTGATCCCACAGCATCGTCGACAACGATTGGTATGGAGTAGGGAGAGGATGGAATATGGAATGGAATTCAATCGTATTCAGCAATGAGTCCAGATTCTGGTTGGGCACACATGATAGCCGTGCAATGGTAAGAAGGAGATGTGCTGAAAGACTGAACGTCCAATCTTTCATCTAACGGCACATTCATCGCACTGTGGGTGTTATGGTATGAGGTGTCATTGCTTACAGCTACAGGTCACGATTAGTGTTCATTCCAGATAGCATGACTGCCCAGCGCTATTTCCACGAACCACATCTGCTTTCCTTTTTGAAAACGTTGCAAAATCTACTTTGTCAGCAGGACAATGCACACTTCATGTCGCACTTGTTAGTTTGGACTTTTTAGAAGCCTCCAGACATTTTCCCTATCGAACATGTATGGGATATTATGGGAAGAAGGTTGCAAAAATCACTTCTTGAATGCTCAAAATTACAGTTACTCCTACTCGGTGTTACAATTTCTATGATTCTTACATTAGTATAAATTAATTAAGTATAAATATCTAGAAAAACTTGAAATTTACTAAAACCTTTAGGACTTTTATATGATCTGTGCTGGTATGCAAAAATATTTAAATGTTTACTAAAATTTTCAGGTATTCCTTTTCTCCAAGTGGACTTTACTATGTTCCCAAAGACACTACTTATGAAGGACTTATTTATTACATAAAATCACTGCCCATAACACCCCAGCCGGAAGTATTTGGATTACATGAAAATGCTGACATTACAAAGGATAATCAAGAAACACAAATAGTAAGATATTAAAAAAAAACCAGTATTGTATTGTTTTTAATAATAAAAATGTTTAAAAATTCCAAGATGTTGCCGGTAGAAATGCTGTGAAAACGGATATCGTAATGCATTACGTATATTTTAGAGTGTCAGGGCAGCTATCGAAACCTAACTGTGACTTGGATTTTTATTAGCAATATTCTGTGATTTCCAAACATGTTTACCATAAAAAAAATATAATAACAGTGTTTATTTGTAAAAGTCGAAAGTGGAAAATTTAATTTACCTTTGCATCATTCGTATTAAAATTTTTCAGTCCTAATTTTAATATTATCAAAAATTTTCTTTAAATTTAATATTGCAAATATTTATGATAAAATGCAAACTTTTTTAAAATCGCTGTATAATATAACTAACCCACAAGTTCTACACAAATAATATTGTTGGTGCAACCGGCCATAAGGAAATGATTTTATCACGTGAAAGTTCGGCCATGGTCCAAATTTAGCCCCAACATTACTCCAAAAAGTAGTAAGGCACAAAGAAAACATACTGAAACATGAATCCGCCACAAAACTATAGAACATATTTACAATTATACATCTTTTCGAAAAAGCAGAATTAAATAAAACTATAATAATAACAACGAATAATACTCGTAATAATAATAAATTAAATGATATTATAAGGAAAAACATAATATAATGGTTTTATGCAATTAATCTATTTCAAATTATCTTCAAAGAACAATACATAATAAGCCTTTCTCAACAATATGTAGGTTTTTGACGGAAAATTTGAATTTATAAAAACTACCTATATTTTTAATACTAGCAGTCATAAATTAAGTATTTTTCATTAAAGTAGAACATGAATTTGAAAGATAAAGTTGAGAATGTTGTCTAGTATTGTGCGAAAAATTCATACAGTGCTTTCATTTCAAAACGAACCACCCTAAATATCTTAAAAAAAAAACACTTACCAAAAAAACAAAGAAACACGTCGATTTAGATATACAGTTTAATTTCGTATTTGATAAAATTTTATCGGCCACCTCCTAACCTCCAGTTAACCTCACTTTGATATGTCAAATGGCAACCCCCATAGTGTGACACATCATTGTAAGCGGCATGAAATTTGCTATCCAACAGTACTAAGAAACTTTAAATCGATGGACGTAGAAGCGACTTAGAAGTAAAAATGTGTGTTAAATTATTATTTTTTGTGTTACCTGCTACAGCAAAACACTGCAATAGCACACGTTTTTAAGACGTTTAGGAACCAGTTAAATATTACTGTTAGGATTGTCATTTTGACATCGTTAGTTTAAAATTAAGAATCTTGATTTTAAAATGGTGTATACTCTAGCAGAGAGAATAGAAATAATTTTCCTATATGGGGCTGAAGATCGATGCGCGCGTAGAACCGCCAGACTATTCAATGAGAGGCATCAAAATAAAAACGTGGGGCATAAATATGTAATGGAATTGGTGCGTAAGTTTAAAGAAACTGGATCTGTATGCAACAAGAAAAGTACTAATGAAAGGGTTTTAGACGAAGCACGCCAGGTTGAGGTACTACAACAGTTCGCAATAGATCCGACGTTGTCTATTCCAAAAGTTTCTAAGCTGACCAATATTTCTACGGGTTCCGTGCACAAAATTTTGAAAAAGAATAAGTTTTTTCCATACAAAATACAAATTCTTCATGAACTCAACGAAGACGATTATGATAGAAGAATAGAATTTGCGAATCAATGTGCCAGCGAATTGACGAAGACCCTCATTTGATCAAAAATATCTGCTTTTCTGACGAATCAACTTTCTTCTTAAATGGAATTCTTAATAGACATAACTGCAGATATTGGGATAATGAAAATCCGCACATATTTCAGGAAGGACATACTCAATTTCCAGAGAAGATCAACGTTTGGGCAGGTATTTATGGAAACGAAATTATCGGGCCATTCTTTCTGGAAGAAAATTTAACTGGGCAACTGTATCTGAACCTTTGGAAAATGCGATATACCCTTCTATCGTCAAATCTTTGGAAAATCAGGTGGATGAAAATGGTGCTATGGAACTCAGTGAAAATAATTTGCATTTCCAGCAAGATGGAGCCCCTCCCCACTATGCTTTAGCAGTTCGAGAGTGGCTCAATGAACAGTTTCCAGGCACATGGATAGGCAGACGAGGTGCCATCGAATGGCCAGCACGGTCTCCAGACTTAACTCCTCTAGACTTTTTTCTCTGGGGTTATTTAAAAGTAAAGTATACAAAACGCCACCTGCAAATATTCAAGAACTTAAATGTAGAATTACACTAGAATGCAGAGGTATTACCAGACAAACTTTCGCCAACGTTGCGAAGAATTTCAAAACAGACTTTATTATTGTCTCGCCAATAACGGCGCACATTTTGAGCATTTGATAAAATAAATTATTTGAACACGATAAACTAATTAACACACATTTTTACTTCTAAGTCGCTTCTACGTCCATCGATTTAAAGTTGCTTAGTACTGTTGGATAGCAAATTTCATGCCGCTTACAATGATGTGTCACACTATGGGGGTTGCCATTTGACATATCAAAGTGAGGTTAACTGGAGGTTAGGAGGTGACCGATAAAATTTTATCAAATACGAAATTAAACTTCCCCCTGTATATCTAAATCGACGTGTTTCTTTGTTTTTTTGGTGAGTGTTTTTTTTTAAAAATTTAGGGTGGTTCGTTTTGAAATGAAAGCACTGTATAGTATTATTAAACCAATACTCTTTGCATATTAAAGATACTGTTTCTAAACTATAGCAGATAGAAGTAAGTGTTAAAATTCTGTTTAATATAAATAATGATTTACACGAGTATTTAGACTTAGCTTTACAAATATATCAAACTGCTCCCTTTTGCAATAAAAGCACTGATTATATAATTCATGGGAGAGTACTCCAATAGCAAAATAATTAGATGTCAGTTTACTACATTTACTTTTTAATTTCTTTAAAATTAATTTTATCATCGACATACATTCCTAAAAACTTAGTACATGAATAGAATTCTTTAATTTTATCATTTAAAAATATGTTATTGAGCACAAATTTGAATAGGATATAAAGATTTTATATTTTTATTATTCCATAAAATAGTTGTATTATCCGCATGTTTTGTAAATTATAAAAACATAACTTGAAACTTCTCTATTCAAGGGATGTTATCATATACTAATTAACATTTGTCCTAAGCATCATAACAATATTTAATATTATAGCT
This sequence comes from Listronotus oregonensis, assembly GCA_019359885.1. Classification (NCBI taxonomy): domain Eukaryota; kingdom Metazoa; phylum Arthropoda; class Insecta; order Coleoptera; family Curculionidae; genus Listronotus; species Listronotus oregonensis. The sequence continues at coordinate 307 of JAHBCN010026639.1, read as the reverse complement.
TCTTCACGGGGTTTTACTAACCCAGACCCAGCTGACCAGCGGAGGAGGCGGGGATGAAAATCAAGAGATGGTGATAGATCTTGCGAATGACATCCTAAATAAAATACCCGACCAGTATGACGTAGAGGCAGTTAGTAAAAAGTACCCTGTTATTTATGAAAACTCCATGAATACAGTATTAAGACAGGTAAGTTTTTATAGATTTTAATTAATTCATAATTTCGTTATAGAAAAAATGTACCTATATCATAAAAAAACGCTTACAAGTATTAAAAAGAAACATAAGCTTCCTTATTTTTGTGTAAAA
>JAHBCN010026638.1:0-10478 GCA_019359885.1 Listronotus oregonensis | reverse complement strand
GCAGAGACGCGCAGCGACGCAAAACAACCTCTGTTGGGGGGAACGGAATAAATTTATTTTAGTTTGTTTTATTTGGGTTACTCCCTTTTTTTACTTTTGGAAAAATGGGCCTTTTTGGCCCCGGGTCCGGGGTATGCGGGCTGATGGCCGGCCCAGGGCCCCCTATGAAGAACCGCCTGAAAAAAAGAAAAAACCCCCCAAAAAAAACCCAAAAAAATCACAAATATTAATCTATTTTTTCGGGTCAGCCCGCATCCCCCGGGCCCGGGGACCAAGAGGGTCCCATTTCCAAAAAAGTAAAAGGGTAACCCAAATAAAAAACCCCAAAACAGGATCCCCCAAAAAAACTATAGAACATATTTACGGAATCTTTAATTAAAAAACAAATTTTATAAGCATTTTGCTTTTGCCCCCCCTTTTGGGGGGCGGGGGCTCTACCCCGCTTAGGTGGTCAGCCTTTTTAACTGATTCATTTTTGCCAGGCTAATTAGCGATTTGTGGCAAGGTTGAGTAAGTTAAAGTAATACTCAAATTTATTTTTTTTCCTTTATTAAAATAGTCTATAAAAATAATCCTTTTTTGGCACCCAAAAAAAATTGTTTCCATAACTTTTTGGGGACTAGGAAATTTTCCTTTTTCCAAAAAATCGGCGAAGAAATTCATTTGGGGTGAACGCAAACAGTCCCCAATACTCTTCTGAGATGGTCTGCAAATAAATGTTTGTTCTGGAATGGCAATGGGGGGCCCACCGCTGTGTTGGGTCGTTGTCGGGTTTTTGAGCCCAGTAGGATCTTTTGGAACATGCGCTAGGGTTGCTGGTTATCGGCAAATCTTTTCAGCTTTGGAACGGGTTTGAAGCTAAATGAACACAAACTTAACTCAAGGTATTAGCATACCGTGATGATGAGGGCATCCTGTCCCCAAACAGGTGTTTTAAAACGGTCCCCCCAATTTTAAGAGGATGACCTTCACAGTATCGCCTTACTGGGGAAAATTGCGGAGCTCGGGGGACTTTATTCCCCCTTGGCCAAACAGAAAGCGGACAGAACCGCTTTCATAGGAAAAAGTAAAAAAGGTGCGCCCACCAAAGGGGGTTGAATTTTTTCGAAAGATCCCCTTTTGAACCCCGGCGCCTGTTTCGGGGGGAAGGGCTTATTCACCCGAACAAACAGGTGCTTGGAAGGGATGCCTGAATCCAAAAAAAAGGCGGAAAAACCCCCTTTTTAGGGAAAAGGGTTCCCTGGCTTTAAAACAGAAAGCGGATAAAACCCTTTTCATAGGGATGGCCGGGGGGAACGGCTTCAAAGGGGCTTCGGTTTCAACAAACCTGGTAGCTCCCCCCGTCACTATACCGGGGAGGGCTGACGGATCTTTGTCTGCTCGTCATATTTTCCGGGGAAATTGGGCCCCCAGAAGACTTTTTGCTCGTGCCCCGGGAGCGACACGAAAAAAAGGGGTTTAAAAAAAATCTTTCCCCAAACTAATATGGGTTTTAAGTCTGACCCCTTTGGGGCCCCAAAAAAAAGGTGTGAACAAACCCCGGGGGGGGGGGGGGAAAAATCCTATTTAAAACCCCCAAAACCCCTTTCACCAGGGGATAAATATTGGTTCTTTTAAAAAAATTTTAAATTTCCCCTATTTTTACAAGACATTATGCCATAAGCATAAGATATAAGACGACATTTTAAAAAAAAAAAGTATTTAGACCCCTTTTGGGAACCCGTTTAAGAGAAACTGGAAATTTGCATTCTATTCAATGAAAATTTTTAAACCCCCTGGATAATAATAAATCAGCTATTATTATCCCCCAAGCCTTTTAAAAATAAATTCTATTATTAAATTGATGAAAAACAAATTAAAAGGTATTATTTAATATTCGTGGAAAAAAATTTTTGTTGTCATGGCTTTCGAAAAAAATTTCCGTTGATCTGCCCCAAATTAAAATAAAAAATGGGGGAATGCATTTTTTTTGGGAATAAGTCGAGAACTAATTAGGAGATCGAAATGGGGTTTTTACAAGTTTCTTAATTTTTTCATACTCTGTTCAATGGGCCTAAAATATTAATCCCCCTTGCATTTAAATTTTTCAAAAAAATTTACAAAATATATGCCCCCGGGAAAAAAAAAAAAATAAACTTAATTTCCCCAAAATTTATTTAGCCCCGGGGTAAAAGCTTTTTTAAAAAGGCCCCAGTTTATCATGATGGTTAAAAAAAAAAAAAGTTTTTAATTTTTTTTAAAAGTACTTCCCTCCTCCCACTCCCTATATTTGACAGTTGGGGAAAAACGCTTATAAAAAAAAAGGTTTCCCCCATTTTACATATTTTTTTGAAAAAATGTATCAACAACAAAAGTTAATAGGGTTTTTTTAAAAATTTTTTAATTTTTTTAAATTTTCCCCAAAATTAAAAGGGGGAAAATTAAAAAAAATTTTTTTTTGGGGGGGTTTTTGGAAAATTTCCCAACCCCTAAAAAAAAATTTCTTTTACCCAAAACCTTTTTAAAATTTTTTAAATTTTTTTGGGGTTTTTTTTATGTTTTAATTGACCCGTGGTCTAAAAAAACCCCCTTCCCCTTTTCCCCCTCCCAAAAATTCTTTTTTTTAAAATTTTTTAATTTTCCCAAAATTTCATTTACCCAAAAATTTTTTAAAAAAAAATTTCCATTTTAAAGAAATTCTTTTTCCCAAAAAAACCATTTGGGGTTTTCCAAAGTTTTTTTAAATTTTTAATTTTGATTTTAGCGACTTTTTTTTTTTTCCCCTTAAAAAAAGAATTTTTTTAACCCCCCCCCCAAATCTGAGTAAATTTTGGGCAAAAAATTTTTTTTTAAAAAAAAATTTTTTTTTAAATTTAAAATTTTAAATTTTTTTTTAAACACTTTTTGTTTAAAATTTTTGGAGGGGTTTTTTGGGGGCAAAAAAAAGTTAATGGAATGGAAAATTTGCCCCCAAAAAATGAAAATTTTTGAGTTTTTTATTTTTTACCAAAAAATTACGAGGTTTTTAATTTTTTTTTTTTTTTAAAACCCTAAAAAATTCCCCCAAACTTTGGGCTAAAATTTCAAAAAAATTTTTTTAAACCCCCCTTTGGGGAAAAAAATTTTAAAAAAACAATTTTTTTTTTTGGGGAAAAATTTAAAAATTTTTTTGAAATTAAATTTTAAAATTTTAAAAAAATTTGGGGCGGGGTTGGAAAAAAAGACACCGACCCCTTAAAATTTTATGTTAAAACCCTTTTGGGAATTGGGTTATTTAAAAAATTTTTTTGTTCAAAAAAGGGGTAAAACCCCCATAAAAGTTTTAAAAAAAAAAAAGTCAGTTTTTTGGTTAAATCTTCTGGGAAAAAAATCTGCGAAATTTTAGGAATGTTTATGCAGTTTTGAGGATTAAAAAGGGGGGACTTTTTCAAAAACTAGCGGGATGCGACGTAAATTGAAAATTAACCTGATAAGTTAAAAATCCCAACAAACTTACGAGTCTAGGGCTTTTCTAATATACTTTACTTACTACAGAAAAAATATACAGAAAATTTAAAAAAGTTCTGCAGACACTCCTTGATTATTTGGTCTATTAAAAAAAAAACTTTTTTTTTTAAACCCCCAAAAAAATTAAAAAAAATTGGGAAAAAAGGGGAAAAACGGTATACCGCAGGGAAACAAATAGGTTTTTTCTTTTTTCGTCAAGTTCGAAAGTCGTTCGGCTAAGCGGGAAAAATTTAATTCAACACCTTTTTTTTTGCGTGTATTTATCCCAACGAACTCAAGGACTAAAATTGCCGCCAGTTTGTAGGCAGGGTGTTTGGTATAGTGGGGCTGTTTGTTTTTGTTTTGGAAAAAAACCGGAAGTTTAAAGGTGTATGGGGAACCCCATACTGTAGAACAAAATTTCCAGGCGTGCAGGGCAGCGGGAATTTGGGGGGGTTTGGCCCCCCGGAATTTCGCAATGAATAGTAGGTCAGGGGCCGGTTTTCCATAATTTTTTTTTCTATCTATAAAATTGACATCATCAAATGTCAAATTCCAACATTCACTGTTTTTTTATTTTTGTACAAAAAATTTTGGTTATTAAAGGATACTACTATAGAATATTTAAAATTATTGTGTAATATTAGGTTTTATATCATCTGATATAATATGGAAAGAATAGGTCGCCCTTTACTGCCTTCTGTTTAAATGGTCGATATTTTTGGGGAATTTTGTATTTTTCCCCAAAAACTTTGTAAATAAATAAAAAAAGATTTTTTTTAAAAAAATTTTTAAAAATTATATGGTAGTTTATGTACTTATCAACAATTTTTGGAAGGGGGAAAATAGTGTAAATGAGTTTAATCCAATCCTAAGATTCTGGTTGTACATTAAAAAGTGAAAAAAATTTTTTAACTGCTTTTTTTGGCATATACTTTTCACTAATAACAAACGAGACAGAATAACAGTGGTTAAAAATGTTTAGTGAGTATCCATTGTAACAGCATCCGTTAAATATTATGTGTGTACAGTATGTCGAGTTTTAAAAATTGATAATGCAAGTTTAAAAAAAACCCAAAAAAAACAATTTATTTTTAAACAAATGGTATTGTCTCTCCGATTTTGATCAAATTTGGATACAGGGGTTTTTTAAAAAACTGAAAAAAATGTTTTCAAAATTTGTTTCCGAAATTTTTTATCACCCAAAGTTGAAAATTAAACTAACCTCATTTTCACTATATTCTCCTCTCTTTTGTACACAATTCTTGTTTTTTTCACTAAAGTGGCAAAAGATATTTTATAAACCCCTTTTTTAAAACCTTTATTTTTATTTTTTTTAAAACTTTTTTCCTTTAAAATTTTCGAACTTTTTTGTTCAAAGGGGGGCCCTTTTTTCCTTAAAAAAATAAAAGTGAAAAAAAAGGGTAAAATAAACAAAAAAAATTTTTAAAAAAGGGTTTTTTAAAATTTTTTCCCAAATTTTTGTGAAAAAAACAAAATTTGTGCAAAAAAAGAAGGAATAGTGTAAGGGAGTTTGATTTTCAATTTTATGATGCGATGAAGCGTCCCAAAAAACCGTACAAAATTGTACTTCCTTTCATTCAATTAGAGGGACCGGGGATATATTTTTTTCCCCCGGTTTTTCCCAGTAATCAATAATTTTGATCCTTTAAAAAAGTGTACTAAATTATTAAATGAAATAAAAGTACCTAAATGAAAACCCCTTTTTCCCTTTTTAATCTACAGAAATACATAAACATTGTGGAAATCATCTAAAAGATAGTTAAGATTGCCTTACTTTTTCTTTTAAATTTCCTATGAAATTTTCATTTTCTATTATTCAAAAATTAATATATTATTATTTATTCGGTTCCCCAACGTTATCTTATAAGAAGCCCCCAATTTAAATATAGGTAAACAAAAAAACCCCCAAAAATTAAAAAGACGGGTATGTTCCCCTTTTTGGTTTCAAGAAAAAAAACCTACAACCTCTAGTTATTTTGTTACGATATTAACAAAAAAAAAAATTTTTAAAATTATATTCAAAATTTTTTAAAAACACTAATCACTAAAATAAAAAAGGTTTTGATCAACCCAAAAAAAAGGGAATTCCGGGTCTCTTTTAAATTTAATTTTTTTGGTTTAATTCACACTGATTTATCAGTGTGAAAATGGGGAAAAAATTTAAAATTTTTTTCCCCCGGGAATTTTTTATTGCGCAAAAACCCCGGGAGCCCAATCTGACAGTTATTTTCATACTGGGCGGGGCTTTTTTTTATCGAATGGGCCATAGCATTGGGCTTCCATACACCTTTAAATTTTATTTGGGAAAAACGTAAAAAAATTGCCGTCGCAAAAACCAAAATCAGGAAATCACCTTGAAAATGTAATAAAATTTTTAAAAATATTGGTTTTTTTTTTAATACAGGCAACATCGATTTAAATATAAACATTTAAAATATGACAGTTCCCCAACATTCGTTTAATAAAAAAAAATAGTAAATCAGGGTTTTCGGCACTCGAATATCATTTTATCTCTTTCTAGTAGGGTTGTATTTTCAATAACACGTTTTGTCTGTCTGTCACTTCAGATAATAAACAAAAATAGTTTCCCGGCTTTAAAAAATTAATTTTTAAAATAATGAATCATCGATTTTTTTAAAAAAATTTTTTAGGGCAATGCCATAAACATTGAAAAAATTTTTTTTATTAGGGGGTTATTTAGTGTGTTGTTTTGCCGTGTGTTTACAAAACTATCCCTCCTTGCCCACTTGAACATATTAATGCCAAATAAGGTTTGTTTACTTTATTTCTATCCAAGAATTTTAAATTGATTTATCAATTTTTTCTTCTAATTTCCCCAATTTTAAAGTTGGAAATGTATAAAATTTTTAGTTACTATTTCTGGGGTTCTTACATTTAACCACACAACAACTACTATGCACCATATTTTTTAAATTTGTATCTAATTGTTTTTATTTAAATCGGGGTTTTTTTTAACAAAAATTTGACCACAGCAAGAGCACAATCATTCAGCTGTCCCCCCCCATACAGTCCCCCAATAATTTTTTTTTGAAGCCCCCCCGCTCATGCATTCAGATATTTTAGCGAAATTTGGGATCTAAAAAAAAAAAATTTTAAACAAATTTACGAAAAAAAAAAACCAAAAAAAAAATTTTCTTTTTAAAGGGCCGATTTTTGCCCCGGGGGGAAAGGTACGAAAAAAAAAAATTTTTTTTTAAATTAAAATTGTTGAAAATTTTCTTTAGCAAAAATTTCTCTCTAAGGCACATAGCATTTGGTATATATTTGATGGGGGGGCCCCTGTCTCACTTTTGGAAAAAAAAAATTAAAAACCCAGAGTCCCCTTAGAGGCAGGGCCGTATTAAGGCGGTGGCAAAAGGGCGGCCGCCGGGCGCAACCACCCGGGGGGGAAAATCGGCCATATATTTTTTTTTTTTAGTTATCAGTAACCTAGTCATATTATTATTATTTTTATTGACAAAATGGTAATTGGGGAAATAGCCGCAACTCCGATTTTTTAACCAAATTTGGATCCGGGGTTTTTTTGGGGGCTGATCACAAAAGAAAAATTTGGCGGGGAAAGTTTCCTTTTTTGGGAAAATCCGTCATCAATATCCATCAAAAAAATTTAAAAAGTTTTTTTTAAAAACCTTTAAAAAAAAATTGTTTTTTTGTCTTTTACACCTTTTTTCTAATAAATTGCAAAGCTTTTTTTTTGATGTCGCGGCCATGTTTACTGAATAAATTCCTTATGTATAGATGATAGAAATAAAATAAATAAAAAAACAAGTTTTTTTTAAGAGGTTTATTAAATACTATGTGCCAATTTAACGAAAAAAACAAGAATTGGCAAAAGAAGGAGAAATAGGAAAAAGGGGTTTGGTTTTTTGGGTTTTAAGTTTAATGATTGATATTCGAAAAAAAGAAACGTTACCTCCTAAAAACCTTTTTTCGTGATCAAAACCCCCAAAAAAAACCCCAAAATTAATAAATACATGTTATAGGTTTTTTTTAATGAAATATTGTCTTGCATATTATTAAATGTATATTAATATATAAATGTACGTTTTTAAAGACTGCTATGCACAGTTTTTTTTTTAAATAATTTTTTTTTTTTGGAGAAAATTTATTCAGTATTATTATCCCCCAAAAAGTAATACCGGGTGTTTTCAAAGGTTCCCTATAATTTTTTTTTTTTTAAGGGGGGAAAGGGAAAATTTTGGGTTTTTAAATATATGCCTTTTTGAAAAAAGACGTTTCAATTGTTTCTGAAATTTTCCGGTTTTTCGGAAATGACCAAAATTTTAAATTTTTGGAAAAACCCCTTTTTTTTTTTACTTATTCGATAAAAAACATTTTTTTTGATACCTTATGTCAACTTTTAACTTTTCCCTTTTTAAAAATATTTAATTCTTTAAAATCTAATCAAAAAGTGCCATGCCCCCGTTAAAAAAACCAATTTTTTGAGTCCAGGAGGCGGGAAAAAAATTTTTTTAATTATCTTTCATATTTTATTTTTTTTTTAGAAAAAAAAGATTTCAATATTTTATTTCGGGGAAAAAAAACAATTTTTTTTTAAATTTAAAAACGATGGGGGTTCCCATTTTCAAAGAAAAAACCAAAAAAAAATTTTAAAATAATTTAAAGTCGTTTTTTTTTTTAAAAAAAATAATTATTATATTATAATTATTTTTTTTTTTTTAGGTATTTAAACCCCAAAATTCCAAATTAATAAACAAAACCAAAAATTTTTTAAATAACTAACTCAATTTAAATTTTTTTAAACCCCTATGTAACATCATTGTTTATCATTAAAAATTTTTTTTTTATTTCCAAGCCTAAAACCAAAAAATTCCCAAAAATGCATACCCAATGCATTTAATCGAATGCCACACCTACTATTTTTTTTGCTTTTTTAGTGTTTTTTTAACAAAAATTGGGGGGTATCAAATTATTCAGAAAGAAATGCTCTTTTCAAATATGCCAACGAGTCACCATCTTTCCCCTTTAAAAAAAAATTGGGGGATGTCTAGAAAAAAAATTTTTTTGGTTTTTTTTTTCCTTTCGGGAAAAAAACATGAACTACGTCAGAAAAATTAAAAAATTTTTTTTTACGCCTCTTTGACTTACAATTGGTTGTTTTTTTAAAGGCGTCCCCAGCACTTTTACTGAATTTTAAAAAAAAATTTAAAATCTTTAAAGGAAAATGTTTTAAAAATTGACATATGGGGTATCATTGTATTTAAAATGTCATTTTCTATCAAATAGGTGAAAAAAAAAGGGGGGTTTCCCTTTAAAATTCAAAAAATTAAAGGGGGATTTTCAGCTAAAACGGGGAAACGTCCCTAAACAATTGAACACGTCATTAAATGCATTTTTAAAAGGCATATATCGACATGCCAAATTTCATTTTTTTCCTCTTAAAAGTAAAAAAGTTATAGGGGGGGAATACCTGTGAAAACACCCGGGGTAGTTAATTTATATTCCATTTCTTTTTTTGACACAAACAGTTGTTTTATGTAAATCATGTCTCTTTCAAATAGTAGGCTAATATTTTCGTATAAAGAAAATAAAGAATTTGACACAAATTACATCACAAAATTGGTATTTAAAAAAAACGTAATTTTCCTGGACTCCCCGTTGGGGGGTATTTCATACTCCCCAAATCCCGGTGTGTGTGGCGGGGGCGCAAATTTTAAGCTTCGCCAAGGGCGCGGCTATACCTGGGGACGGCACTGAGAGGTCCGCCTTATTAATTTTTTTTCCCCCAAACCTAATACAGGCTTATGTACTTTATCGTCTTTGGCTTTTTCTTTTTGAGATAGACCAATAGACCTACTACTACTACTCCATGGCTCTACAAACCCCCGGGGGGGTCATCAATGCTGGGTCGTTTCCATTCCAATGGACCTTTAAGGGTTTTTCTTTGGTATTGTCACGTCACCTCATTCCGGACCCCAGGGGTCTTTTCCCTTTTGGGATCCCCCCCATGCAACCCCTTACTATCCGAAGTCAGGCTGCCTTTGCACATGACCCGCCCATTGCAACCTTCTTACCGTTATCTCATTCACAGTATCCGGAAAATTTTTTAATTCCGATATTTTTGGTTTTTGGGTTTTACTCGGTACTGGTGTGTTACGGGGCTTCGCAGTGGTCCAAAAATCTTGGGGGTACTTTTCTTTCAAAAAAATTTCAATTTCCGTTCATTGTCCTTGGTCAAAATCCAGATTTCCTTGCAGACATAACAGTAGGTCTTATTACGGATTTTGTAAAAAATTTGATTTTTTTTTTTTTGTGAGATGTTTTTTTATGCTAGTACAGACATTAATGCAAAGAGACATTTTTCCCCTTTGAATTTGAACTTTTTTCCCCTTAGTCAGATTGTTGTCTTAAAAAATTTGGCGTTTAGACCTGAGCCCTATATCTCTTTTTATCAGGCTTAGTGTCACCACCGAGGTTTTCGTCGAGAGACGAGGAATTTTTTTTTCTCTCTCTTCTCGTTTTTCTCAAGGTTTACCCAACAATATTTGGAAGCACAAGGAAATTATGAGCTTTTTTAAAAACAGGATTTTTAATTATTAGAAATAAAAATGTATGGAGTATGTATTATCATATCACTAGCCAGAATTTGGGTTTGGGGAGGGCTGCCCATAATAAAGCATATTATTCCAAAAAAACATTATTTCAATATTTTTATAAATAAATAAGATACTATAAGTAGTGAACGACTAATCTATAAACCAACGTTTAACAAGTAGGGTAATTCCTTGGGGCAGAAGATTAAGAAAATACCTATGAAAAAAAAACAAAAACCCCTTTTAGCTCGGCGGTGGGGGAAAAGAACAAAAAATTTTTTGTAAAAAAGGGGAACAAAAAAAGGTCAACATTTGATCTACGCGGGAAACGCCGGAAGCGTCAGGTTCAAGATCATTTTTTAAAGGCAAAAAAACCTCCCCGGAAAAAAATGCATTAATTTATGCATATGTTTT
>JAHBCN010026637.1:0-10574 GCA_019359885.1 Listronotus oregonensis | reverse complement strand
GGGGATGACGTTTTTGAAAACTTGAATCATCAAAAAAAAATATATTTTAAACCTCAATTTTTTGTAAAATTAAAACAGTTTATCATCATCATGAAGAATAAAAAGTCAGGAGTTTAGGGGTTAGGTCAACTGGACTATCTCAGGAATTGACATTGTTTACCGATAGTGTTTCCAACCTTTTAAAATAGAATTTCCCACCAGTGACATAAAAATTTCCTACTCTTTTCACAATTTTTGTTTCAGGTTCTAAATAGTCACAAATTTAATCATAAAAGGAGTTATAGTATCGTTTAATGCAACATTCTGTATTAAAGATAAATTTATTTCGGTCATTTTTATTCAAAGTATAATTGAAATATATATATATATATATATATATATATATATATATATATATATATATATATAATATATATATATATATATATATATATATATATATATATATATATATATTTATTTATTTTTATTAAAAAAAAAAAATTTTATTTTTTTTTTGTTAAAGAACAAATCGAAAGACTGTCAGAAATTTAAAATACAAAAGGGGGAATAAGTACTTCCAATTTGTGTTTAACATGGTTTCGTTTTAGTAAAATTTTTTTAAATTAAAACAGATTTCACTTTCATGTAATACAAATTGATTGGGAAATTACCATGGCTCAATGGAAGTCAGTTTTTAAATTTTAAAATTTTTAAAATAAAAAATGCAAAATTTTAAAGAGTAAAATTTGCATATGTTGATGTCGTTAAAAATTAAATAAGTATAATTGGCAATATTTAAAATTTCCCACGAATATGCAGTTTTATTATAAAAACCTTTACCATTTGACCTTGGAAAATTCCGAATCGGGAAATTTCCCCAAATTTTTTTGTTTACGGCTTTTTTCCCTTTTTGGCAGCCCCCGTGAAAAGCATTGATTACAAGGGGCAAGTTTTTAAAATTTGATTTTTTAATTTTTTTAAAATTTTTTGAAAGAACCTAATGACCTTAGTAAAGAAGAACCATTTATTTTTTGGTTTAATTTAGATTCAAAGTATCTTAGTTGTTATCTTATCGAATAAAAGTCAGGTGCATTCAATTTTTTGTATTAGCCGAAAAATTACATGGTTTCAAGGCAATGTAGGTAAAAAAAAAAAGGGGGAGATATTCCAAATTTACCCATGTGTTGTTTTTTTTGGCATTTCATTTAGTTACTTACTTGATAATTTATTTCCCTTTTGCTTTTTTAATACGGCCAGTGCCGGTTTCCCCCGGGGGCCGAGAAATTCTATAAAAAGGGGTTTGATCTGTGGGGGTTTGGGGTTGGAAAAAAAAATTTGTTGATTAATAATCTTTTAATTTTTAAAAAAACAATGTTTTTTTCCCAACGGGCATTTTTTTAGTGTTTGATATTAGTTTTTACATTAAAAAAATTATTTTTGGGTTATACCCCCGGACCCCAATATGGACCGGAAAAAGGGGATCAGATGCGCGGTTCAAAAGTGAGTTTTTTCAAAAATGTGTCCGGCGCCGTGGCTCAGTATCTTGGGTCCTAAATCATGCGCAGAACGGACTAGCAGATCGATTTTTTTACAAATTCGTCGCCGGCCAGCCATGTCAATTGATGACTTAAAAAAAATATATATTACATGGTTAAAAAAACCGTGACTATTTTTTTTGAACCCTAAACACTTGGGTTTTTTAGATGTTGTTCTTAATAAAAAAAAAACATATTATCCATTGTCAGCTTTTTGTACTGGTTCACAACTGATCGTTGTAGTTAATAATAAAAAAAATGGCGAATGGCGACTGAACATGATTTTTGTGGTTATCTAAAATTAATTTTTTTTGTTTCATCTATGTAACACAATCATAATTGAAAAAATCACTATAATTATTTATTTCGGGTTAAAAAAAACTGAAAAAATGTATTGATGAATAAAAAATCAAAAGTATGATTACAACAAAACTATTCCTTGACATATACCTATAGACACTCTTCCCGCTTGGAAAACGATCATTTGTAGGAAAGAAAAAAGCGGTAAAACCCTTTTTCCCCCCAACGTGATCATTGGCGGTGAAAAAAAAAATTTCCCCCCTGGGCGATTTGTCGGCCCCCGCTGATCATCCCCTATGGTTTGGGCCCGGAAAAAAGGTTTTCCTATAATTCATTTTTTTTTTTCGCACGCCCGGGGCTGCCCTATAAATAAATGCTCTTTTTTAAAATAATTTAAGTTTTTTTTGAATATCCTTTTTCCCATCTAAAAAATAGGTCTAAGCGGGAAAAAGGGGTTAACGTTATTTGTATAAACATTTTTTACCCTTTTGTTTATAAGTCTTTTCCCCAACTCAAAAAAAACCCCTTATTGCACCCCCTTTTGACCCCCCAAAAAGAAAAAACCCTTTAAAATATAGAAAGCGTTCAAACTTCGTCGTTTTTGAAAAAAAAAACCCGTGTAAAGTCGACAGTCACGCGTTTAATAAATTCTAACAGTTTTCAACCCATTTTAAAGGGGTACAAAAACTGGGTCTTGAAATTAACCCTATCTTTTATTACCCTTTTTTTTCATTTCTTTTGCAAATTAATTTTTTAACTCTGGTTTATAATTACCTACATAATTTATATATGTAAAAAACCCCAAAAAAAAAGAATTTAGTATCTAAAATATAAAAAATATATTTTATAAATATAAATTAATTAATGACATACAAATTTCTAACCCCAACTGGCCCTTTTTTTAAATACGAATGCTTAATGCCCTAGTTTGTTTAGTGGGGAGGTCAAATTTCCCCTTTTAAATGCGATTAGTCATTATATATCAAAATTTTGGTTATCTATGGTTATACCTTTTAGGCTAGGCCCGTGCGACAGCAGCCACGTAACACTATTTTCAAAATAAATAAAATTATTGATATGGAGCTAAATTCCAGGAGTCAAAACTTTTTAAAAAAAATTTTCCCCCCTTTTAGGAATGTTTTTTGGATTTTGATATCGCTCATGGTTATTGAGTTATTATCAAAAAGTAACCCCTTTTTTGTTTATGTTTATTAATAATAACAAATTAAAATTTTGATTCCCAGAAAAAATGTTTTTAAAATTAGTTTTTCCATCAAATGAGTTTATCGTCATATTTTTGCCAATTCAACAATTTTTCGCCAACATTTAAAATATGTTTGGGTAATCTTTTTAGGTAGCTTTTTGATACCCGTTTTATCCATTGGTGGTGTCCATTGTACCGATAGGGGTGGATACCTCAACATTAGTTTAAAAAAACACGCGAGACTCTCGCGCCTTGGGGAAATTAAACTTTTTTTTTTGAAATAGTTTATTTTATGATTACTCTTTTGCATTTTTGGAATGATCTTACTATGTCAGGATTACGAAAAAGGTTATGAAAAATTTATTTAAAGGAAACCCCTAAAAACAAAATATTTTTTGAATAACTTTATAACTCAATAAACTTATATTGTAGTAAATAAGTTTTTGGTATATGGTTACTAAATTATACTATAAATACTGTAGACTGTTAATCTTACAGATCAATAGATAATTCTAACACTTTAAATCAAGCTATTTCAATTCTGCTACACATCCACATTAAGTGTCAGGTAAGAGTGCTTGCATACATCATCCTTTTTTGTAGAGCTGATTATCGAGCCGACTGAAATTCTACACGTTTATACAAGCAACTTTTTGTAGAACTTGTGCGTTTACCGTGTGACATTCGGTATTTTATTTACGCCAAGGAAATAGTCGTTTACTGATGGTCTGACCAGGATTGTCTTAGCAAAAGTTGTAACGTTGTACGTTTTTGTGTCATCAAGTAAATTCAGTATAGCACATCTTAATAAGTTTCACTCAAAAAATTACGCTCAGGTAAAGATGAGTGGGTTTAAGTATGCGGAGCCCCCTTTCGCGCGGGGCTCGTAGCAATTGCTACGTGGTTAATGGGGCACGCATGGAGGTAAGTAACACGCGGCATCGTCATTCGGCATGCCGTTCGTAGTTTTGTAACATGCGAGCTGACCAATTTACTGGTACAATACTGGAGATATCGAGTGCTACTTTGCACTATACTTTTTCCGCAAAAAATCCAAAATCCACAGTCAATCAAGGAAACAATTGAAACGCTCCCCTTTTTTGGACCTTTAAAGTTGTTGCAAACATTCGTTGGCAATTTTGGGGAAAAAATAAGAGAGACTAAATATCATGATGGTCCATTTTATAATCATACAAAATAGGATTAATAACTATGAAATATATACATATATTTTTTTAAATGGACTCCATTTGACGTAAATGCTATTTAAATTAGGAATGGCAATGTTGGGTGGAACTTACCTCCATGTGGCCAGCCCGCATGTTACATTCAGAAATACGAATGGGCATCCCGAATGGCGATGCCGCGTGTTACTTACCTCCATGCATCCGGCACCGACTGTTGCAACATGCGTTGTACTATTACACAGTCCAAAATAAATGATTATTGCTCTCAATTAAAATACAGTATGCCTATCCTACAAGGATCTATTTATCTAACTTATGTAGTATAGTCTGTCTCAAAGTATATCGTTTTGGCTTTTGACGGACCATACCCCAATAAACCTTTAACGATTTTATTACCTATTATTGTTGGGTAAACCCATTTGTCCATAAGGGCAGGGGTGGGCCAAGTATTTCTTAAGTATTAACCATTAGGTATATAAATATTTTGCAAAGATTTTTTAGTGGCAGTATTGAATAACCGTTTTTACTGCGTTTCGAAAAGTTGTTTTACGAGAATATAATTGTCGCGTCGAAATCATTTGTCATTAGACAAAACAGGTTGTGAAATGTGTATAAAACTTAATCAGTAGAGGTCTAATTAAACAAGAAGTTTTAAAAGAAACCTGTCTACTTACAAAAAGCCCAATATCGAAAAGGGGATATTATTATTAGTGCAGAATGGAACAAAGAAAACGTAGTGATTTTCAATCTCACCGTATAGACAATAGTGATCAGGCCCCAATATGGGGAAAAAGAAAAATAAGCTAGACGAAGACGAAACCAATATAAATATTAGCCGTGCCACCCTCCATAGAGTTGTTTGTAAAATGGAATTTAAATACCGCAAATAGACAAAAGATAAGTAGTAATGGAATCGCACAGATTACGCACTTGGAGATTTAATTACCTTCAAGAAATTAAAAGAAATATGTTAGAAAACAGATCCATAATTTACCTTGATGAAACATGGTTCGATACTTTTTGAAAACTGGTTTCAAAATTATCTTTTAAAAAATATTTCAAACAACAGTGTTATTGTCATAATAACGCAAGCTACCACAGCCGTCTGCTACACAAAGCACCAGCTTCATCAAGTTAAAAAACTGAAATCCAGGAATTTTTTTGTTAAAAAAAGATATTTATTTTTGAATTCAGTTACAAAAAACGCAACTTTAAAAGTCCTAAATTCATATGCAATTAAAAAACAATATGTATGTGATAATTTGGCTAAACAGGCTGGGCATACTGTCTTAAGGCTTCCTCCTTCACTGTATGTTTAAATAGGGCATTTGTGGAACCAAGTAAAATCAAAAGAGCAGAAAATGTTACACCTACTTAAGTCCCAGTAATAAATTTGAAAAAAAAAATGTAATTACTAACATACCAGTTGAGAGCTGAAAAATTCACTACAGCATTATAAAAATTGAGGTTTTTTACATTTCTATCCAAAACAACTTTTTGTAATTAATCTCAATATGACTTGATAGTGAAACAGAATTAGACTTGTTTTAGATTGAAAATGTAATTATGTATAGAAAATGCAGTTATAAATTTATTAAAACTTTGCATATATTTAATGTCTTAATGTAATTTTAAGATTATACTTACCTAAATAAACAATAAATTATAAATCTTTATATTATTAAAGTCCGTCCCTAATGTTCTGTCCTTTAATACCTACCGATCCGCAGTTTTATTGCTGTCGGCAGGTATAATCCATAAATGAAGACAAGAGCTAACACGGTATACTTTGAGACAGACTATACGACCTCTTTAATCTGGACATCCAGTAATCCGGACGCGCCATTGCTTCAACGATAGTCCAGACACATTTCATTGTGATACTCAAATTTGTAACACACTGTACAATAAAGGGATTTTTTTGAATTATTTAAAAAAAGTTTTTTTTTTTTTTTTAGATATGGCATTAGAGTTGATCCGATCCAGTGGATATATGTCTTGATAAATCCTGAAGAATTAGGTTCAGAATACCCCTCATTAATGTTATTGTTGTGTAAGAAATGCATTTCTTATTAAAAAAAGTTAAGATATCTTGTAATTAACAATATATTGTAACTAAACCCAACTATGCATACAATTTTCGCTATGTTTTATTGTTATTTTTTAGATCATATTGTACCTGTTGTTTTGTGCCTAATTATTGAAAAAGCGTTGTCTGTTGTAAGTATAATTGTTTTTTACTGCACCTATTTGTATGTTTTTTTTAGTATTTAATATTACGGAATATAGGTGAAGCGTAAATACTTTAAGAAAAACATCTTTACGTCATAGTTCTAATGGCCCCAAATGCCGTAATAGTCCAAGCGGCGACCGTCGTAAAAGGCGTATTTTCTAGTTTCGTATACTTCAGAAATTTACCCAAAATATTCTCGTTTTGTACACTGAATTATTTAATTAATGTTATGCTTCTCGTTTCGTACACCGACAATTGTGACGACCCAAATAACCAACCAAATAAATAATATTGAAAATTATTAAAATTTTGTTAATAACTTCTACATAGGGATAATTTAGGCAAATTTAAAAGCTCTTAGTTCTGGTCGGTCATGGTTAGTTCTGGTTAGTTGAAGCGGCTTTTTATTTTCCCCAATTATATTTCAGATGTGATAAATTACTAAAAGTAGGAACAGTAAACTTTTCCGTTTAGGCAGATAGTTAAAACATAATATTATTATTATTAAAATAAATATATAAATAATAAGTACAAAAAAAGACTTTATACCTTTTTGGATATTGGAAAGGTAATAAACCAAGGTCTGGCGATTTGTAACTTTTTTTTGTGTATTTTCTGTTTAATATTTTGTAATATTGATGTAACAGGGTGAGTCAAAGATAGAGAAAGTTCAAATTTTTTCATTGGTTTCAAAAAATTATGAGAAAATAGTAAAAAAAAAAAAGATGTAAAGATTCTTAGGATGCAAATTTAAAATTATTTTAAAGTATACAGGGTGGCTCAAAAAGCGTGATGAAAAATACATTTTTTAATGAAACACCCTTTTTTTAATTTGTTTTGAATTCCTTTAAATTCTTCACATTTTTATTAATAATAATGCATACCTAAACCTAATAGTTTTTCCAATATTTCAATTTTTCAAAAAAGAAAATTTCACACTTGCAAAAATTCGATAGCGCCATTTTTTTTGAAGGTAGATCCCCTATATTTGATATTAGCGTTATTCGAAGATGACGTAAAGATATATAACGGAATTTTAATTAGATGCTACAGGGTGTTCAAAATAAAAACGAATATATTTTGATCATTTTAAATTAAAAAATCTCGTTTTTTTTTAAATGGCGCACCATATATATTATTTTTTTTTCTGAAAGATCTTAAAAAACCCACAATTTTTTTATTAAGTATGTCATATACCTTTTTTTAATACTTTGCGATTTATTTTAACTTTTCCAATATTTACCCTTCTTTCTGTCTAAGACTATTGCTATAACATTAGTTGGCCAGAATTGACATTGTAAAATTTTTAAACCCTTTTCATCTGAGTAAATAAATTCATAAAATTATTGTGGTGTCTGTAAATTAAAAAAAATAAGTATGGATTTTCCTAAAGCTGAATTAATTGATATGATTTATATACTGGGTGGGGCGCAAAAAAATTTCCCTTGGTTGGCAGTAAGACTTTAAAGGCGAAGTCCCCTTTAATAGACGTGTCCCGGGGGACTAGGCAATCTCTTCAGTGTTTAATGGAAGGGTTTTTAATGTTAGTGGTAGTATTGAATATAAAAAAAAGGAAAGTGGTAAACCGGAATGCTACCAATGAGGAAAATAATTGGAAATTTTACTTCAAGTTCAAGATAATCCCCAGGTCAGTAGCCGTCAAGTAGCTAGCTTATGTGATACATCCCAATCTACCGTTAACCGCACCACTAGAAAGCACAAATATCATCCCTTCCACATGGAACTACACCAAGAACTTCTAGACCGCGATTTTAAACAAAGGGAAAACTTCTGCACCGTTTAAGAAGCAATAGAGGCCGACCCAAATTTTTGTCTAAAATAATGTTTTCCGATGAAGCTACTTTTCGCAGTAATGGTGCAGTTAATCTCTCATGCACTATTAACAGTTAACCCATCTGGGTACGGGAAGTGCAAAACCAAAACCATTGGTCACTTAATGTGTGGTGTGGAAAAAAACCCTTTTTAATGTTATTGGACCATTTTTTTTCCCGGAAACAGTTAACGGGCCTAGATTTTTAAAATTTTTTGCGAATGTTTACCTCAACTTTTTTCAAGAATTTGATAACATTGAGACCCAACAAATGTGGCAGCATCCTCCGCATTACCATCAGGGAAATTTTTTAAATTTAATAAACCCCACAGAAATGATCGGTAGAGGTGGATTCTTAGATGGCCCCCCCCGATCATGTGACTTAACACCACTAGATTTTTTTTTGTGGGGATATGTTAAAGATCGTGTTTATGTGAATCCCTACAACACCAGAAGATATGGAAAATAGGATTCGGACGCGCAGGAGAATAACACCGTTTATTGGAACGTCCAAGAACATATACGAAAGACTAAACATGTGAATCCCAAATAGAAGGGCATATTTTTGAACATTTATTGCGCCATAATAATAATTAAAAATAAGTTAATTTTAGTATTTGGGTATTTATTATTATTTACTTTTTTCTGTGAATTTAAAATTTAAAAATGGCCAACTAATGTTATAGCAATAGTCTTAGACAGAAAGAAGGGTAAATATTGAAAAGTTAAAATAAATCGCAAAGTATTAAAATAGGAAAGACATACTTAATAAGAGTTGTGGGTTTTTGTAAGACCTTTCAGAAAAATAATAAATATATGGTGGCCATTTAAAAAATCGAGATTTTTTAATTTAAAATGATCCAAAAATATTCGTTTATTTTTTAACACCCTGTAGCATCTAATTAAAATTCCGTTGCATATATCTTTTACGTCATCTTCGAATAACGCTAATATCAAATATGAGTGATCTACCTTCAAAAAAAAATGGCGCTATCTAATTTTTTTTCAAGTGTGAAAATTTTTTTCTTTTTGAAAAATTTAAATATTGGAAAAACTATTAGGTTTAGGTATGCATTATTATTAATAAAAAAATTGAAGAATTTTAAAAAGGGAAATTTAAAACAAAATTTAAAAATAGGGTTTTCATTTAAAAAAAAGTATGTTTTTTTCGTCACCTTTTTTTAGCCACCCTGTATACTTTAAAATAATTTTAAATTGTGCATCCTAAGAATCTTTACATCTTTTGTATTTACTATTTTCTCATAACTTTTGAAACCAATGAAATAATGAACTTTTCTCTATCGTTTCACCCGTATAAAAAATAAAAATTTTTTTTGAGTTTTGATCAGTAGAATATAAAAATTTAAGTCTGGAATCCCTATTCTTGACACAACTGTTTGCCAGATCACCCTTATTATATATTTATTATAATTTATAAAAAAGAATAAATTGGTCGAGTAATAATTTGCCAAACCAATTCTATTCAAAAGTGGGATACAAACCAAAAACTTTGACCTTTAATTTTTTCTTATACCTTATATTAAAAATTTATCATTGTAATGAATATTTTGAGGGTTGGCCAGACCAACAGTTGTGGTAAGAATAGGGGTGCCAGACCTAAATTATATTCTACTGATAAAAACTCCCTTGAATAGTAAAACATAGTACTCATGTCTTATACATCAATTTTCCAAAAAATGTAAAAAAATATATTTATAAAAAAATATATACGTTATAGATTGCTAGACTGTTGGTTTATTACTTGTCTATTATCCAAAAAGTAATAAAGTCTATTTTCGTACTTATTCTGGTTCACCCCGTTTTACGACTGTCGCCGCTTGGACTATAAGGTTTGTTTTTTTTTTCGATTGGCGAGGTTTACTTGTATGAGCTTAAGTAAGGGGACGTCGGTAGTTATTTTCATTTCATCCAAGCGTCTTCTTTATTACTTTTGCCGACTAAAGAATAAAAGAAAAACAACACACAGAAACTAACTTTTAAAAAAATAAATATTATTTGTTTCATTAATATATACCGCATGATCCAGGACGGTGGCTTTTTTTATGCATTTTTTAAGATAGAAAAATAAAATTTTGGGATATAATATAATGTCAAATTTAACGTTTTTTGACAAGTCACGTGACTTTCCGTAATTTCTGGCTTTACTGGAACTTGCGATTTTCAAATAAGACACCATGTATAAATTATACTCCTGAGAATTTTGCGTCCAACGGTACCCCATATGTTAAATTTTGAAAGCTTTAAAAAATTGTTTTTTTCAATCTAAATTATGGACCAAAAA
>JAHBCN010026636.1:0-10504 GCA_019359885.1 Listronotus oregonensis | reverse complement strand
GAATGTCATTTAAAACACTAATTAAATTAAAATTTTTTTCAATATAAAATATTTTTTTCCCGGGTGTTTAGAGTGTAAGCGTCTCTTTGGTTAAAAAAAGAAAAAGGAACTAGTAAACTAGTTTAAATTTTAAAAATTTTTATTGTTAAATAGGTTGTGACGCCCTGACAAAATTTAAAAAAAGGGAACCATTTTTTTAAAAAAACTATTAAAAATATTTAAAAAATATTTTATTTTTTATGGGGATAGCATGAATTTAAAGGGTTGTTTTTCATTTTTTGAACCCAAATTTAAATAAATTCAATGTTTAAAAAAAAAACTTTAAATTTTTTAAGTTTTTGAGTAGGGGACCGTGACGAACCTTGACTTTTTAAAGATTTTAAAACCCGAAATATTTGGGCAAATTAAAAAAAAAACTTTTTTTTTTTTCTATAATCTTAATTCCTTTTTTTTAAAATTTTTAAACCAATTTAATTTAATTTTAGTTAAAGGTTTTGAAAAACCTTTGGGAAAACAATAAAGATTTAAAAGAGAATGACCCTACTGTACTGTGTTCAAGAGTTTTAAAAACGGGGATTTGGCAATAGAGAAATATTATTTTTTTTAATAAAAAAAAAAAGGCTTTTTTAAAAAAATAATAATTTGTTCTCAAAAAATGAATATTTAGCCTATTTGGGGTGACAAAACCCAGCTGCCTGCAGAGGTTTTTTTGGTTAAAAAACATCAAATTTTTAGGTCCCAAAGTCCCTTTTTAGGTTTATGGATTTTTATTATTAAGAGATAAAATTAAATTTTTTTTAACTTTATTATGGGGTCGATGGACCCATCTCATAAAATTTTTATCGTTACCGGAAAAAAATTACAGCTAGTATGGGGAGGGGAAAAAGGAGGATAGCCCAAAAATGACGAAATTATAAGGGTTGGCATTTTTACCATAAAGTTTTAAATTTTTTTTTTTTTTTGGTATATATTTTTTTTTATGGTTTTGTTTTTATCTTTTCCCCACAGCTCAAAATTCACAGCTTCTACATTTTTTCACCCATTACGAATTTTTATAATCTGCCCCCCTGTGTTTTTTTATTACAGAAAATTTTAAAAAAAAAGTTTTAAACCCTACTAAGAAAGAAAGAAAAAATTAAAAAACAGTTATTATGATTTTTTTGTTTTAAATTCCCCCAGTAACCATACAGAAGTCCTTTAAACTTGTAGCTTGTTCTCCCCACTTTAAAAAAAAAAAAAAAAAATCACCCGCTTTTATCGCGTTGAAACACCGCTTTCCCCCAGATACCCCCAAGATAAATAACGTCGGCCCAGGGTTTTTAGTAATAATTTGTGTAGAGGGGCACAATAAGCTAATAGGTTGTAGTGCAAATATGATGTGTTACCATTGGGCCAAGGACACGTGCTGTTATATGTGATTTTTATTCCACATTAAACTCTTGTTCTCCTCTGAATGACATTACCCAATCGCTATTGGAGGGTAGCTTAGAGGTGCTTAACCGCTGTGGTGGCACCAGCGTTTTCAGTGGGGTGTCGTGAATTGTAATATCTGCATGTTTCTGCATTTGACAGCATTGATTAAACAGGGGAAAATAGGATATAGTTTGTCTCAGCATACCGTGTTAGCTTTTGCCTTCATTTATGGATTATACCTTCCGACAAGAATAAAATTGTGGGTCAGTAGGTGATGCTAAAGGACAGAACATTAGGACGGACTCTAATAATATAAAGATTTATAATTTATTGTTTATTTAGGTAGGTATAATCTTAAATTACATTTAGAAATTAAAATATATGCAAAGTTTTAATTAATTTATAACTATATTATCTATACATAATTACATTTTTAATCTAAATATCTAAATCTAATTCTGTTTTACTATCAGAGTCATCATTGAGATTAATTACAGTAGGATTTATGTTGTTTTGTGTAGAAATGTAAGAGTCCTCAATTTTGATAATGTGCTGTACTGAATTTTTCCAGCTCTCAACTGGTATGTTATTAATTACATTTTTTATCAAATTTATAACACTGTGACTTAAAGTAAGTGTGTAACATTTTCAGTTTGACTTTTGATTTCTATTTGGTTCTTGGCTGTGTGCTCTATGGGGTTAAATATACAGTGATACGGAGGAAGACGTAAGACAATATGCCCAGCCTGTTCAGCCAAATTATCACACATATTGTTTTTTAATTGCATATGAATTTAGGACTTCCAAAAGTTGCGCTTTTTTGTAAACTAACCAAAACAAATATCATTTTCTAACAAATATTCCTGGATTTCAGTTTTTGAACTTGATGAAGCTGGCTTTCAGCAGACGGCAGTGGTAGCTTGCGTTATCCATGACAATAACACTGTTGTTTGAATATTTTTAAAAGATAATTTTGAAACCAGTTTTCAAAAGTTCTGCACTGGTATCCCCATGATTATCCAAGCTAGAATCTTAATATTCTTGCAGACAACAGCAAGCAGTTTGGGACAAACTGTCTTCTTTGACTAAAATTAACCCATCCTTTGACACTGTGTCGTGTGTATCGAACCATGTTTCATCAAGGCAAATTATGGATTTGTTTTCAAGCTTATATCTTTAATTTCTTGAAGGTAATTAATCTCCAAGTGCGTAATTCAGCATCTCCATTCCTACTTGTCTTTTTTCTATTTTATATATTTAAATCATATTTTACAAACAACTATGGAGGGCACGGCTAATATTTATATTGGCTCTGTCTTCGTTCAGCTTCTTTTTCAGTTTATCCAAGGTAGGAACAATTCCGCTTTCATAAAGACAATATATTTTCCTTCTTATTGTAGTCCTGATCAATACCGTTCGTACGGTGAGATTAAACATCACTATGTTTTTTTCTTTGTTCAATTCTTTACTAATAATAATATCCCTTATCGATGATATTTATTTTTGTAAGTGAACAGGTTTCTCTTAAAGCTTCTTGTTTAATTAGTCCTCTACTGATTAAAGTTTGACACATTTTTCACAACCTGTTTTGCTTCTAATGGCAATGATTTCGACGCGACATAGCTATATTCTCGTAAAACAACTTTACATTTGAAACGCACAGTAAAAATGGTTATTCAACACTGCCACCAAAATATTAGCCGAAATATTTAAATACCTAATCGTCAATATTCAAGAAATCCCTGGCTCCACCCCCTGCCATTATGAAATAATGGGGCTTACCCTAATAACAATAGGTAATAAAATTGTTAAATGTTTGGGATTGCGCAAAGATCCATTTAATAGATGGCGAAACTTCAAAATGGAGAGCAGTATTAAAAATATTTTTCATTATCTATGTCAATAAATTTTGGGAGTTTGGGTTTTATCTTAAATATTTTTTATTTTTGAAAGGCCCCCTTTTTCTTTGGACTTAGTAACAAAAATTATCCACTTCAATTATTATATCTAAAGCATTAATATCTGAATTTGGGAATTTTTATGTCTTGCAGACACCAAATTTGGTAGGTCTTAGTACTGAAGATACAAGAGGTCATTTTTTCCCTTTAAAAATCCTCAATGGGGGCCAACTTGTTTTAAAAAATAAACCATTTTAAAGTAAATCGGGCTTTTAGAAAAATTTACAAAAACTAAAGCCCCAGAAAAACTTGTCTATAAGGGCCACCATAAAATTAAGAATAATTGGCCTTCATAAAAGGGGTGGCCAGTATTGCCAGGTGACAGTTGTTCAACCATTCGAGGCTACAAAATTTTCCAGTTATAAATTGCTTGCTGCCTCAAGTGTTTTTTGTTTAACAGTCCAGATATTGAAACATTTTTACCTTTTGTTTTTGCAAAAATTAAATTTGGAAGACTTGATCTACTTGCAACCCCTCCCGACTTCGTAAATTTTCCCTTTTTGTCCTAAATTAACACCTCCTTTAAACTTCGTTTTAGTTTAAAGCTTTTTTCCCTTGATGATATTATTTTTTTGGGAATTTTTTCCCACCGAATTTTTTTTTAAAGTTTTCGCGGAACCCAGGTACTTTTTATTTCCCCGGATAACCTCTTTTTTTCCCTTTTTTTTTAAAAAACCCCATTAGATTTAGGGACATTATTAAACACTTTTCGATTCCGAACACGATATATTTATTCTTTTTGAAAAATAAAATATAATGTGAAATAATTTTTATAGCCACTAATGCTATTTAAACCTAGCCTTTTTATTTTTGGGGGTTTTTTTACCTTTTGCAGAATACAACCATAAAATAATAAATTACAAATTAAAAAAAATTGGCCAATATAAAAAGGGATTTACATGAAATAGGTTATAAAAAATTTAAAGGGGTTTTTTTGGATGGCTGTTTATAAAAAATTTTTGGGGGGAAATTTTTAAAAAAAAAGGGAAAAAATTTAAAAAGGGTATTAAATTCCCCCAAAGTGAAATTTTTTTTCCTTGAAATATATAAAAGGGGGGCCGTTAACAAAATTTTACTGTATTTTAAAGGGATCAAAAAAAACCCCCTGACCCCCCCTCGAATTCAGAATGTCATCCGATCGCAGAAATACCCGTGGTCCATTTCAATTTATATTTAAAAGTACCATTCACTTTCGGGCAAACGGAAAGTGATACAAAAAGTGATTTTAGGTTAAATTTAAATTTTATTTTGTCATTTTTAAAAAAATTAAAAAACCGGGGAGGAAACCACCTCTGAGAAATGGGGAAAATATAAAAAACGATAGTATATATAATTTTTTAATAGATAAAATTTCTGGGCCTCTGCATTGGACCCAAAAAACCCCAAAAAATGAAATTAAACAAAACGAAGGACACATTGTACACATTAAAAGTCGGGTTGGTCATACCGTCATGGACTTGTCTGGACTAGATAACAATTTAAGTATCTAATGGATCCAAACATCTTTTTCGCTTTGGCCGAAACGTTGAGATTGGATATTAATAGAGAGAAGTTCCCTTTTTAAAAAAATAACGGTAAGAAAATTTTTAATAGCCAATTGAAGGGTCGGGCGAATAACAAAAAAAAAGTCCAATTGTTTTTTTTTTTTTTTTCAGTAAAAAATTTTTTAAAAAGTTTGAGGTCAATATCATTATTTGAATATCAGAAAAAAAAAAAAAATGTCCCATTTTGGGGGAACATTCATTATTTATTAAAGAAAAAAAAAAAAATGGATTTTGGGAAATTTTTTAAAAAAATATTGATGAACATTTTTGAAGGGGGGGGAAATCTCCCCCTTTTTTTTGCGGGAAAGTCTTAATCAAGGGGCGGTCGTCAGCGAATTGATGTTCCCCCCCCCTTTTTTGGGGTTTTAAAATCGATACTAGGCCATCATAGAACGATTTTGCTTCAGGGCGGGTCAGAAACTGAGTAAGATGTAGAAGATCTTTTATTTTTGTTGCCTTGATGGGCCCCGGGTTTTCCTCGTTAGTTTTTTTAATTGCAGTTGATCCGAGATTTTTTTTTTTCCCCCTTTTTTCGCTTGTGGGGGGGAAACCCCATAGCAGCCTTAAAGTTTTCCAATTTGATTTTGGGAGAAAAAACCCCTTTGGCCCCTTTTTTTTCCCCCAATTTAAAAACCCCCCTTTTTAATTTTTTAAAAAGGCAAAGGCATTTCTGCACATGACTGTGAAAAAAATTCTGTCCAATTTAAAACTTGAAAGGTGACGGAAATTTTTTGCTATTCCTCAAAATCCCCCCATTCTTTTTGGTGTCTTGGTAGAGATTTTTTTTAAAAAAGGGGGTTCATATTTTTAAAAATTTTCCCAAGTAAGAATGACCATTTTTGGTAGGGTTTTTCACACAAAAAAAAACCCCGCTTTGTATTATGCAAATATAAAAAAAAAAGCGCTTTTTTTTCTGTATTTTATTTTGTCCACCCCCAAGGGGAGTTAAAAAAAATTATCAAATCCCCACTTGGGGTTTTTAGAGATTTAAAAAAATGGTTCAACTTTGAACAAACGTCATCTCCCCCCTTTTTTTGGGGCAACCTCGTCGTACGTGTAAAAAACAGATCTTGAACCAATAAAATATGGATATTAAATGATATAAATTTTTTAATTTTGACGCCGGTAATAAACTTTTTGATTGTGATATTTGGAGTTGGTAGGTTCTTCGGAAGTCCATAGCGATTGCTTCCTTTTTTGATTTTTTTTGTGTCGTTTTCTATATTTTTTTTTAAAGAATAAAATTTATAACTTTTTGCCCAATGTTTTTTTTTTGCGGGTTTTTTTTCTCAATCTTTTTTTTGTTTCTTCATCCATACATTGGGCTGTTTTTTTCTTCCAAAATGGAAATTTTAAAATTTTTTTTAAAATATCACAAGTACTAAATGTATCTTTTCTAAAAAAACCCCCGAATATTCGAAATTGTTTTTTTAAAAAAAATTTTTAAAGGTTGTATAGCCTCCTTGGTTCTCCTTATTTTGGGGGCATTGTACATTCGATTTAAAACTTTTTCAGCCCCCGACAAATATATTTTAAAATTTTTTCTTAGATAAAATTTTTTTTTTTTTCCCCCTTTTTGACTTTTTTTGAATTCCATAACTTTAGTTTGCTTTCATCACTTAGCTATGGGGTCTGTTTTTTTTTCATTCCCCGGCCATCTGGTTTAGAGTCCCAAACTCACAAAAAATTTTTTTTTTAAAATTTAAAACATTTTTAAAAACCCTGCAAAGACAAAAAAACTTCTGGAAACCCCACAATAAATAAAAAAAAGTATGGGAAAATTTTTATTATTTGTCTTTCCGATTACACGGCGTGAACAGGTACAAGACTAATAAGTCCAGCCAAGTATTTATTTTGTGCATTGTTAAAAACCCCCCCCCGATTAAAAAAAGGGAAAAATTTTTTGTTTCCGTTCCCTCCAGAAAGGGGTTTTTAAAAAATTTTTAAAAAAAGGGAAACTTGCAGTCTTGGGGCCCCCTTTTTGGCTACTTGCACGTAATTTCTTCCCCCAAAATCGGGGGAATTTTTTCCCCCCCTTTTTTTTTTTTTCTTGGGGAAAATTTTTTTCTTTTTTCCCCCTTTAAATTTTTCCCATCCCCAATCATCACTACATAAATCACCTTTTTGGGTTTTTAAAAAATTTTTGTTCTGCCCAAAAAAATCAACAAAAAAAAAAAAATAAAAATCAAATAACAAACGCGACGAACTGAAAAACGTGAAACAATTGGGGGAAAAATGGACTTTGATCCTATATTCACGTCAGGGGGTTTTTAATTGTTTTTGGGACCAGAAGTTTCTTTTTCCAAGTAAATAATAGGTTGAATTATGTTTGGTATAAGTTAACTGATGGCGCCATTAAATTACTATTGGTCAAAAATGGACTCTGGTTATTCGCCGCGACCCGACCCTTCAATTGACTTAGCCACTAGACTTTTAAATATACATGTAATTTAAGATACAAAAACACGTTTTAAATGTTCCAAACCGTGGTACTGTTTTTTGGGGGGTTTCTAGGGGAAATTTGGGTTTTGGGTTCCCAAATTTTTTTAGTTAGAGCCGCACTTTCAGATTAAGTATTTGGTTACGGCGCCTTAGCCTTAGTCGAAATAGGTTTGTGCTTTTCCCCCTACCATTTTTTAAAACCCAAAAATTGTGCAACACTTAAATAAACAAGACTCTATATTGACCAGGAAAGAAGAAAAAAAAAAATTGTAATTAAGAAATGGCAGAACCATGCGACTTGCGATTTTTGTTTATAAACACGAGTTTGCTTTTAAATATGGGTAAATGAAAAGTATTCACCGTTTTGAGACAGTTTTAAGAGTACATCCTGTTTCCTATGTTCCCCACTATGCTTTCTCCTGACTCTAAACAGTTTACCCCTGCTGGTCTGTCGAGTGCACAGTGAATAACAGAGAGAAAAAGCGCCTCCTTAAAGAAAAAATATCATTATTTATCGGTAAGATTTAATCTTACCATTGATGCATTACTGAAATCTTATTCAATATAAAGTTTTTTTAAATCGTATCAGAACGGAATTATATTTTTTTTATATGTCGCAGGCTTATTGTAAACTCCGTCATATTATAATACGCCTAGGCTTTTTCAATATGACTAGGCGTATTGCAATACTACCCAAGTCATTAAAAATATTACAATATGTTTGATGATTTTAGGCGTATTGCAATTTAGATAAAATCCTTCTATTATAATACGACTGACGGCATGCAAGGCGAATTGCGATCGTTGTATTGATTGGCTATTTGATTTTTAAGTAATATTTTTGGTTTTCCAGGGATAAAGTTGCTAAAATCAATATAATGAAATAATAAATATTTCAAAGGGAAAAAACATTTCCCCTAAGAAACCCCAAGATTATTTTTAAAATTCTATGGACAGGATTTAAAGTGTTCTTGTAAGCTAAGCAAGGAAAGTGCATAGCAATAAATGTTTATGTTTTAAAGTCATATAAATAATAAAAAAAAAAGTCTACAATTTTTTTGGTTTTTAGTTTAAACCCCTTTAAAATTTTATGGTAAATTAATAAAAGTGATGCAAGTAAAATTTTTTTAAATAAAGTTATTATATATTTTTTAATTAAATTAAAAATTTTTTAAATTAATAGAAACCCCTTTTTTTTTAATTACTTTTTGTTTCATTTTGTTTAATGAAGGAAAAAAAAAGAAAATTTTATCGTTGAATATTTCATACGCCTATTTCCCCAATGATCACTTTAATAATCCATACCAGTTGGTAGGTTTTTACATCTCCTCTTACTGGCCCCTAAATGTGTTCTGATTTCTGGTGTCCCTGTCTCCTGGAGAGTATACGAGCAGACATTGGATCCAATGCCCTCCTCCCCCGGGTCTAGTGACGTGGGTATACCGGTCCTTGTTACGGAACCAGATTTCTCTCTGAGGCCCTCCCGGCCTTCCAGGAAAACGCCTATCAGCTTTCTGTTTCCAGGAACCCTTTTTTTCCTATAAAGGCGTTCTGTCCCCTTTCTGTTTGATTCAGGGAACCCTTCCTAAGCACCTGTTTTTCGGGATGGATTAGCCCCCCCAAAAGGGCCCCCAGGGGAAAATGAAAAAGGCTAAATAGTATTTTGGGAATAATCCAAAAAGTTTTTAAACTAAGAAAATGTTAAAATAAAAAATTTTTTTTTTTTTGCCCCCCTTTTTTTAAAATTTTTGCTTAAAAAAGGCTTTAAGTACCATTTTTAAAAAAAAAATATGAAAAAATTTTATTTTTTAAAACTTTATTATTTTTAAAATTTAAACAAATTAAATTTTAAAATTTATAATAAAGCCTTTATTTGCCCCAAAATGTTTTCATTCAAAAGAAAACCATTTTAACAGTGAAGGTAATATTAATCCCGCATTTCGGCTGGTTGGCCTTCATTGACGAAGAAAACTCCAACTCAATATTTAACCAATCTCGATTTTTTTTTTCAAATCAGTTTTTTTTTTGATGTGTTGACCATTTTTTTTCATATTTCGATGAATTTATATAAGACTTTTTAAGACTCTTCAAAGCGTTCAACTCATGGTAGAGGTCACTTTTCTGCCAAATAACACCTGCTCCATTCTTTCCTTGGGCGCAAATTTTAAAAATTTGGGTTTTTTTTAAAAAACAGTTTTTTTTGCAGACCCGAAAAAAAAAGTTTAAATTTTTTTAATTTTTTATTATAGCAATAGCCTATGTTCATCGGGGATAAAGGGGTTTAATGGTAAAAAATTTTTTTAAAACGATCCGTGTTTCGGGGCCATTCAATTCAAACAAACAATCAAATTTTTCATAATATTTGTACAATTATACTTTTAAACAATGGACTTAAATTTTAAAAAAACTTCCAAAATTAGACCGTAGCGAAGAATTGAAGTTAATTTAAAAAACATTATCTAGGGTTTTGGGTTATAATTTATTTTTGAAACTAATGAATGATTTTAAAAATGTTTCTTTAATTTTGTTCAATTAATTAAAACAATATTTTAATAAGATTTCCCTTTAAAATTGGATATTGAATTTTAAACCCTATGGCAATTTTTTTTTTCTTATTTAATTTTCTAAAATAATTTTTTTTTAAAAAATTATTTTTCTTTTTGTGGAGAAAAATTTTTTTTCGTTTGGGACCCCTTTTTTACGAATTTGGGAAAATAAATCTTTTTAAAAAACTCTCAAGATCCAAAAATTTTGCAGCAACTTAAGATGGGATCTTAAAAGGGTTATTCAATAATTTAAAAATTTAAACGGGAAATTACGGGGAAAACATACTTTTATTTGCAAAAAGTGAAAAATTAAAAAAAAAAATTAATTGTTAACTTTTAAACAATAAAAAAAACTAAAAAATATTTTTAAAAAAAATTTTTTTTAAAATTCTACTTCCCCCAAAATGGCCCCTGTTACTTTACAAAATTTTCCCCCACTTTGCCGAAAAAAGTTATTACTAATTTTACAGGCGCTTTTTTAAACACAATGAAATAAAACCCCCAACTCACTTTCAACTAAAATATTTTCAAGTGACAAGACTAAAAATAAAAAAGGGGATTGTTTATTATACCCCGGTAACTAGATAATGAAAAACTCAGA
>JAHBCN010026635.1:0-10489 GCA_019359885.1 Listronotus oregonensis | reverse complement strand
AGAAATTAATTTTCTTGATCATTTCCACGAACAAGAATTTAATTATTTGGCTTATTGTAACAAAGACAAATCAAAAATTCGAATTGTTTACTTAGCAACGTATTTCATGAAAAATTAGATAAAATTAAATTTTAATAATAAAATAATAATAATAATAATAATAATAATAATAATAATAATAATAAAAAAATTTAAAATAATAATAATAATAATAATAATAATAATAATAATAATAATAATAAAAGGGGAAGAGCAACCAAACGAGCCGAGAGACCAAAAACCTGGGATAATCGCCAAAGATTCCATAGAACACTGATTATATGGGGGCAGACCCTTTTATAGACCAAAGATCCCTAAGCGTCAAAAGAGGTCTTCCACATCATTCAAAAAAAATATACTTAACAAACCTCAATGATGGAGGAATTAGAAGAGATACATCACCATCTACTGGGCGTTGGTATGCTTCTCCAAAAGGCCAGAAAATTGTCCCGCCAAAAGCAACACATGCTTCAAAATCCAACCATGGAACAAGCTTAAAAGAAGAAAAACATATACGAATTCAAATTGGACGTCTACAACAACTAGTCAAAAATAACAACAAAAAAACTCTTGGAAACTTCCCAAAAACTTTCAAAAGTATACAACTAGACGGTCTAAACCGTAGGAATTTTTGGCTGACCATCTAG
This sequence comes from Listronotus oregonensis, assembly GCA_019359885.1. NCBI lineage: Eukaryota > Metazoa > Arthropoda > Insecta > Coleoptera > Curculionidae > Listronotus > Listronotus oregonensis. The sequence continues at coordinate 9,803 of JAHBCN010026635.1, read as the reverse complement.
ACACTCTAAAAAAAAAAACTGTGTGTCTACGCTAAAAGGTTAAGACGGAAAAAAGAAAGTCACGGAAAAAACAACAGAACCACAGATTCCCATCAGTGAAAAGTTTTATCGTAGTCTTGGCAATAACTCTCATTCCCAGCACCCAAACATTTCTAAACCCCCCAAAAAAAGGAAGAAGCAGGATTTGGAGAGGTTTGGTCTGTGGAGGCAAACAAATGAAGATTGGGATTACCAGCAAAATGACGGTTCCATGATCGAAATGGAAATAGTAGGTTCTCTGAAGGATATCGAGGTTGAGCAAGCTTTCAACTGGAAAGCCCCGGCCTCGATGGGATCCAGAACTCTGGAAAAAAAACTCCCTCTGTGCACACACGGCTCAGCTTTTTAACAGAATATTTCCCCGTCCCCCTTCCTGCCTTCCGGTAGGGTGTTATTCCTTATTCCAAAAGGTATCGCGACCCAAAAAATCCGCCCATAACATGCTACCAAAATTTAAAAATTCCTCTGCAGCCAAGGAAAACATTTATTTATCTTATGGCCAACAATATACTACGAAGAACAGAAAGGGTGAAAAAAGGCACTAGGATGGGAAACCATAATAGACTCTGTAGTTCTAGAAAAAGAAGAAATCGAAATAGAAATTATATGCAGCCTATGTCGATTATAAAAAGCTTTTGACTCTGTACCACACAGCTGGCTCCAAAAAACAGAGATTTATAACATCGATCCAAAAAAGAAATTTTTTCAAACATACCATAAAAACTGGGGTACAGTCCAAGCTTAAAAACTAGAGGAATTGAAGCCCGTCCGGACAAAAACACCAGAGGAATATTTCAGGGAGACCATTCAGTCCCTTGGTTCTGCCAGTTGAACTCGCTGTCTAACGCTATCAAGGACTAGGATTTTTTGGATAAAACAAAGACAGAGCCTTATTAGTCCCTTTTTTAATGGACGATTAAAGATTTGCTGCAAAAAAAATCATTTGAGACCATTCGTTTGTGCACAGGATAGCTCTGATATAGGCAGACCTTGGGTTTTTTAAGGTCAAACTGTGTCCATTGTACGGGAAAAAATAAACAAGGTCCAAAATTTTGACGAGTAAAAATAATCTCACCATGGAACATATTCCAAAAGTATCAGGGATCCCAGTCCAAGGTTGAACACAAAGATAAGGAAAGTTGACAAAAACTTTAATCAGACTAAGTCAATCCCCAAAAAACCCAAAATTAAAAAATTGTAAAAGCGATAAACAGCTACGCTTACCAATTCTGGGGACTCTTTTGGGTAAAAAATGGTCTGAGACGGATTTGGACGCTATTAAAGGCTATTAGGGCTCACCTCACTAAACAGAATGCATCACCCAAGATCTTCCATCGAGAGAGTCACCTTGGGACACCGGGGGCAGAGGAATCACCGAGTAAAAAAGTTGTTATCAGCAAATACGCCATCTTGAGAATATTTTAAAGGAAACTAATGGACTGCAATACTGTTTCAGGCTGATAAAAAATACACACCCCTGAACTTAATTTACACAACATCGAACTGTTAATAAAACGATCAGATAAATTTAATGGGCCAAGGCCAGGGGAAATTTATTAGAGCTCCAGCAAGAAAATGTGGGCAAGATGGCATCCTTAAGGGGTTAATATGGATTAATTCCGGAAATGAGGGTTTTTCATAGGATTAAAGGAAGCCACAAGAAACTATGAAAAAAAATTTTAAAAAAAAAACAATGTAAAGACAAGTGCAGAAAAAAATCAATCCTATGAAACTATAGAGCACATATTATCGAGCGCCCGAAATTGGGTAACAAAACTTAGAAAGACACAACAAAGTACTAAATTTCTACGTCTCTGCTAAGAAAACACAATATGACTCGGAAACAAAAGCCCTACTATGAATATCAGCCCCCCCCGTAGTAGAGGATATAAAAAAATATATAGGATAAGAAAATTTTGACGGTGTAACAATTAAGCACAATAGGCCTGATATTAGGTAATCCACAAAAAAGAAAGAGTGACCTATCTCATTGATATATGATCCCAGAGTTCTAATATTGATAAAAAACAAGAAAAAAACGAAGACACAGAACTGCGTAGGAACATCAATGTAAAACAAAGGTCGAAATAGTGCCCTTATTCTATCGAAATGGGTTAATTCAAAAAAATTTAAAGAAATTTAAAAAAAGGAACCCAGAAAATACTTACCATCCAATGCAAAAGCTTCCTTACCGAAATATAGCGGCTTTCTGGGATCGACTTACCGTAATGGTTTCGCTTAAAAAAGCCGAACAGAAATTTCCCAAAAGGGGAAAAAAAAAAATAATAAAATAATAAAAAAATAAGAGAAACACAGAAATGGGAAAATAACCGAAAGATAGGCCTTTATAATTTCTTAATGGGTCTCATACCAAAAACTTTAATAAAGCTTGGCAAATTATCTTTACCGGAAATCTGTAAGATTAATGAAAAGTCAGATATTAGATGCTACAAACATAGGGGTCGGTCCTGGAATCGTGATTAGTAGATTTCCCTTGGAAAACCCCAGTACATTAAAAAACGTGTTAAACTGGAAAAAAAAAATTAATAATAATAAAATAAGGCGCTTGGCTTGTTCCGGTGTTAGAACACGAACAATCCAAGAAGACGGACTGCCAGGAGTTAAGGGGTTGGCCCAACAGCAACCTACGAGGGCCATAAATGGGCCCCGGTAGCCTATGTAATCCGGTAACCGCCGAATCTGGGGGTGACATCCGCAGAGTCACGGAATCTCGTTTTCACGAAACGAAATGAGAAGTTTCCCCAAAAATCCACCCCGTTCGGATAGGGGGGGGGCGGTTGGGGAGAATGGAGGACGCCCAAACGCCTTGGCAAGGAATGGACGTTCACGGACGGACGAGTTAGGGACGATCTGATGGATGTTTGCATTCAGGACCCCACCATGGGGTACATGAGACGAATGCATGCCGCAGGTTGAAAACACCCTGAATTCAGTATCTCCCCGAACGGGGTTTAGAGACTATGGCTTATCTTAACCGCTCTGGTTATGTTAGAACCCAAAACAACAGGAGCCAATCAAGACCGGAACCCCATCCAGGAACCAGAACAGGACCATGGGAGGTTTTATAAACGAGACGCCCCGGGAACGCCTATAATAATTAACAGAAAGACTTGTAAACATCAATATCAAGACCTAATAAACCTCAAAATATCGCACAAGGGACAATGCACTTCGAGACAGATTTTTGAACATACAGATATATTGGCACTTAACAACGTGTTTATGAGGCTGCGAAACAACTTTTCCTAAGACCGCGCAAAAGCTTTCAAAACTTTAAAAGACCGAACCCCGAATACAGCAAATACCAAGAAAATAGTTTACCGGCAAGAAGCATCCGTTTCAAAGGTATTAGAATATATATCATCCAAAGACTTTCACTGGAAAAATCAGGAAAATAGCTGTAAAGCTACGCCAAAAACACCATACACTTAAAACGGGCTTCATCATCAAACAGCGTTCCCCCGACCGCATACGACCTTTTGGGGAAAAAACAGCAAAAAAAAGGAGGGGATAAGAGACACAAATAAATTCGTAACAGGCCTTCATTTTGCAGACTCAACACCAAAATTAAAACCGCCATCAGCAAATGTCGTGGAACAGTTCTGGGGAGCAAGTCCCAAAGATTGAACGACATACCCAGCATTATAACTTTAGACCTTTTTGGGGAAACAACTTGACCAATGAGAGTCCCAATCAGGGAGGGGTAAAAGCCCCCAGAGGTTAAAAACTATTCTACCTGGTCCGGATGGTATCAAAAATACGGTGGAAGAAATTTCCCAAACATCCAATTTAGCCAGAATTTTGATTTTGGCTCCGGGAAAACGAATTCCTATGGTTTGTTGAAGGCCGAACCATATTGATCCAAAAAGGGGGATTTAAAACTCCCAAAAACTATAGACCGATCACTTGCCTCAATACTTGCTAAAGGCTTTCACCAGAATTTTATATTCTAGAACATTGGGCAGTTGATCCCATACCTCTGATGGGGGAGCAGCGGGGGAAAAGAGGAATCAATGGTTGAAAGACAATCTCCTAATCGATAGATGCATTACACAAGACTCAATAAATACAAACGAACCTGAATATGGCATGGATTGAAAAAAAAAAAGCGTTTGACACAACATCTCCGAATTACTGGCATTTGTTAAAGATCTTAAGGTTCCTTTAACCTAATTGATGCATTGAGCGACAGATGCCTTTGGAAATCAAGGTTCTCTATAAATCGAAAAAAAAATTTACCGAACCCATAACGTTTAAAAGGGGCGTATTTCGGGTGATCACTCAGTCCTTTTTTTTGTATTTCGCGCTTCCCGTGTCCGTGTCTCTTAAAAAGAAAGGGATATTGTTGGCCACCTGGAAGACGTGAGCAAAGGAACCCATTGTTTTTTGGATGACCAAAAAACTGTACGCAACTAGCGGGAGACCTAAACAGCCTTAAAGTGGTTCAAAACCCAGAGATGTTGGAATGGAGTTTCCTCGACAAGTGTGCAAAACTTAAGCTTAATAAAGGCCTTCGGAAACGATTTAGAATAAATTGCCATAGCGCGCTACTTCGCCCTCTACAAAACAACGAGAATTTTATATTTGGAATCACCAAAAGACTCAAGATGTTAGAGTGGAAACCAGCTTGGGCAATTACAGGCGAGTTTACGGAAAATTTTAACCCCAACTATCCGGAATAAATAAGGCCCTTTTCTACCAAATGCTAGCAGTGCCTGTATTGTTTACTCTTTGGAGGGAAGGGCGCGGGGGCTGCGCGAGCTGGACGTCAGCACACGAAAAATGATGCATCTTCACCGTAGCATCCACCCGCGCTCATCAACATCCCGAACCTCCCACGCCACCAGGGAGGTCATGGCCTTTTAAGTTTAGAGTGAGCAGATGACTGGTTTTAGTCTTCGTCAATTTTTCCTAGTACTGATCCCATGCAATGAAGAGCACACGAAACAGCAATGTTGGGCGTTTCATTTAAGGAGCGGAGCGAGAGGGAAAAATTCGGTCTCAGATTTGCAATAGATCCAAACGACGACCAGTCATTTGGCTTAGCTGCCGTAAGAACGAGTTAAAAAAGCAGAACAGCAAAGCTTTTGAAGATCACATTAATAGGCCGCAACAGGAGTATTTTACCAAACATAGAAAACTCAATCTATCTGAAATCAGTTTGGGGAAATCTGTGAGCTCAAGCTAAACCGGGGGGTTTTCCATAGCATGCCAATGGGGGATAAACAGTTGGAACCGAACCAGTTTTCTAACATTCCGATACGTTTCAAGCTTGTCGACAGCAACCCGAAACATAACACTTTTGCAGCCTGTCCATGCATGCTGGTGGTTAACCACCGACATAACGATGCGCTTCGGGTACTTTATTATCACCTCAAAATTATTACGGCATTGACCGAGGGACGCGGGGGGGTCTTCGATACGGATGGCCTTCCGCATGATGCCCTATGGGGTCGGAGCCATGGGATACGTCATGTCGGATCTTTCAAATAATAATAATAAAAAAAATTGTTCAAAAAAAAAAAAACATTAATTTGAACTTTTTTTTTGGGGTTTTTTGAAAAAAAAATGATAAGTGCTAAAGTGATTTATGTTTTCAAAGGCACATGAATATTTTACCGAAACATATAAAGACTCAATCTTCTGAAAACTCAATTTGGGTTTTTTTAAAACTGGAGCTCAAGTCTGAGACCGAGGGTTTCCCCCTAATGAGGATGGGGTGATAAACACGTTGGTATACCGAAGCCGTTTTCTAACATTCCTGATACTGCTTGTCGAGCTTGTAAGCAACCCGAAACACTAATGACTTTTGTCAGCCTGTCCAGTGATGTGTGTGGTTACATCCACCGACAAACGATGGGTTCGGGTCTTTATTTCATCAGACATTATTAGGGCTTTTCAAACAAAATTTTCCATTTGCTCCCCGCGATATCGAGGCAGTAGTGGAAAATGAAACTGTCGATATATTGGAAATGCATTCACAACTGCATCAAATTGGCCAAAAACCTAATATCGTTCTCCTTGATAAAAGGAAAACTCATGTATGTGATTGAGTTCTCCGCCCCGGGGAAAAAAAATCGATATAAAAAAGGGAAAACGGAAAAATCAATTATTGGGAATTTGGAGGTCATCCGGGTATAACGGGATTGGTTGTCCGATTGTCGGCGTTTTGGGGGCAAAAGGAAAATGTGTTGGGAGCTGAGGTGTATTCCCCATGAAACATTCACCCGAACAACTGGTGATGAAAATGGAAATCGTTGTCCGGGTCCCTTTTTTTACGGGCAAAGGGTGGCCGAAGATCACTGACCGAGCGGACGGGGAGTGGTCTTCGATACGGATGGCCTTCCGCATGATGCCCGGGGCGGGGCCTGGGAAGTCATGTCGGATCTTTCAAATAATAATAATAAAATAATAATACTGTTCAAAAAAAAAAATCATTAATTTGAACTTTTATTGGGTTTGAAAAAAATAGGAGATTTGCAAAATGATTTTGTTTTAAAGGCATGGAAACCCCCCTTTGGCGTCTTGTTAAAACTTCACTTCACAAAATAAAATTAACTATTCAAGTATTTTATACAAGTATAGTAATTTTTTTGAAGAAAAAAAGTACTTGGAACGTAACCAATTAATGAAGAAATGAACCTAAAAGTATTACCAAAAAATGTATATCTTTATAATTTAACGATCACCTTACCGTAAATCGTTTTTTGATGTATGTAGTATTAAGAGTTTTAAATTTTTTTTTTTAATTTTCCGGGTTTAAAGGCCTTCGTACTTTGAAAAAAAAATCCAAAAATGAAAACGTTTCGCTCTTAAATTTCTCCATATTTAAAAGCTTATGAAAAAATGATCAGGACCAGGCAGATTACAAGCTATTCCTTTTTGGAAAGGGGGAGGATATCGACCACAAAAAAAAAAAATTAAAAGAACAAACGACAAATTTTCGCAGAAGCCCCGCAAAAAATATATCTTCCCAAAAAGCAGTCGCAATTTGTTGTGATTTGGAGCCTGTCGTCGAAAAGCACTTTAATTTGACATTAAATAACTTAAAGTTTGGGAACTTCATAATTTGCATATACCAAAAGCTTATGTAACAACCCTTTTTGTAAAAGTGTATTGAAAACTATTATACAAAGTACATAGCTTTTCCCCCAGTGAATATTAATCATTTAAGAGTTTTTATGGATGCATAAAAATAAATGTGCCATAACTTCAAGGGAATCCCTTTGGAAAATGCCCCCAAAGGAAAATTTTTTAAATTTGCCTGATTTCTATCTTTGGACACTGGACATTGCTTTCGACTTCCTGAGCTAATTTGTTCGTGAACTCTGGTGCTAATCCTACTAAATTTAAAAGAGACACCGTGGATGGAGGTCCAGCACAAGCAGAGGGTTATATAGAAGTTCCACAAGAGAAGATGAAAAGCTAATCAAATTTTATCCAAAATTTTGGGGGGTGACATTCCTTCGTGCCCGGGTACATATTCTATCAAAGTAAATTGTGTAACAACCACCAATGTGATTGGCTATGGAGTTTCTTAATTTAATTGTTTTTTTTGTAATTGTACTTTTAAATAAGAAATAATTTTTTTTGATCTAATTATTACGTTTCTGTTATTTTTATCTGTGTTAAAAAAAATTTTTTTTGCACAAGTGCTAAAAGTAATTACTTTTAAACCTGTATAAGATAACAGTTTGACACTGACAGCATGCATTAAAAAAAGATTTTTTCTTACGTTTGGATTTTTTTTTAGGTTTAATATATTGTTTTTCCTGAATATGTTCAAACCTTCGACTAATAAAACTTAAATTTTTACGAGTATTATGGTATTATTCATGTATTAAGTAGGTTTTTTTAACATAAAATTTAAAGTGTGTCTAAAATTATTTATAAATTTTTATTTTAAAACGTGCATTAATATATAAATGCCTTATTGAAAAATGAGCTGTTTTATAATTGATATAAATGATGACAAATTCATATATTTATATTCATATATTCATTTTTTTTACCTTTTTAAAAATAAAGCAGAATTCAAAAAATGTATAGAAAAGACCCACTGTGCTTTTTAACTTTTATTTTTCGATATTTAAAAGAAAAAGAAAGAGCTTGTTAGCGGCTTTCATTTGGTGATTGTGCCTTAAAAAACTGATACACCTAATTAAGTATTTTTTTTAAAAAAAACCCAAAAAAAATTTTTTAGGTAAAAATTATCGAAAAATCAAAATTGTATTTGTTCCATTAAAAATAAATTTCTACAATAAAATTTGTATTAGTAGAGCAAGAAAAGTTAGGTTAAAAAATTTTCCATAAGAAATTTTAAAACTGTTAATATTTATTAAGGCATATATTAAACTTTTTAATAAAGAACAAACTTAAATAATGTAGTAAATGTTATTAGGTAAACATGAGTTGTAATTAATTATAAACTTTTTAAAAAAAAGTTCTATTAGGTAGATAAAAATTTGTTAATTAAAAGTGTATTATTTTTCAATAATATACCGGGGGTGCTCGCCGATCGGAACAGAAAATCTCATGTAAATTTAAGGGGGTAATTATTGGCTCCTCTATACATTTAACAGAAAAAAAGTAAAACAACTTTTTTTAAGAGACCAATCTGACAAACCCTCGCGCCAAATTTCAAAAATTTTTTAAAAAGCAAATCTTGAATTATTCAATTAAATGTAATTGCCAAATTACCAAATTATCCGTTCAGGTAAAACCCAAAAAGGCACCAGTAAAATGAATATTGTCCCTGACATGAGGAAAAGTGTCAATAAATCAGTGACAGGGGTATTTGAAAAAAAAAAAGAATTGTTCAATAGACGAAAAAGTATCCAAAATTTAAATGACATTATGCGGAAAACAGTTTTAAAGCAGTATCTGAAATGTTTTCAGTTTATTTCCCACCAAGCCCATTTCGCCCATTAAACGTATTGTTAGTAAGTTCGAGTCCAAAGGTACCGTAATAAATAATTGTAAATGTTTAACTCAGGATATCGAAAATAGACCCAAAGAAAGAGAGAACAGAGATCTTAAAATTCTACTGAGTGTGGAGGAAAACAAAATGGTTAGTACGAGGGTTCTTGGGCAAGAGGTAAATTAACATCATACAACGGTATTGCGCACTTTGAAAAAAAAACAAATATTACCTGTATAAATTCGAAAAACATAAAGAGCTGCAGAAAGGATATGAAGAGCGAAGAATGGCATTTTGTTTTAAAATGATGGAAAGAGCAAATAACGTTAGGAATTTTTTAAAAAAATTTTTTTACCGATGAATGTACATTCACCGTCAGCAATGAACCAAATGTTCAGAATTGTCGGTTTGGGCCCAAAAAAATGAACATCCTTTGTTCAGACTCGGACACCATATCATTGGACCCTTTTTTATGACTATAACCTGACGCAAAAACCTATTTGGACTTATTTCAAAATCAAATTGGACCCGCTCGGAAGAAGTTGATCGGGGAAAATCAAATGATCTGGTACCAAATGGATGGTTGCCCCGGCCATAATGCCCGTATAGTTAGAGAGTACCTGGGAAATGCGTTTAACGGGAATATTATTGGTCCACGGTACCGGGTCTTTGGCCAGCCAGGTCACCTGATCTTTCACCGAATTACTTTTTTTTGTGGGGTCACTTAAAAAGTGTCATTTATAAAAATTTAAAACTTAAGAACCAGCTCCAAAACGCAATTTCGTTAGAATGTAATAAAAATTTTGCAATATCAACTTAGCAA
>JAHBCN010026634.1:0-10646 GCA_019359885.1 Listronotus oregonensis | reverse complement strand
TTTTTTTTTTCAAACTTATAATGTTTACAGTATTTATAAGTTTTAACATACTTATAATTATTGTTTATTATGGTTATATTATGTAACTAATTATACACACCTTATAAAATAAATAATTTTTTTTTTTTTTTTTTTTTATCTTGGGACAGTCCACGAAGGCTGATGCCTAAGCTAACGTACCGTGGGTGTCTTCAGTGTGGTGGGGGGGTTTTTTGTTCACACGGGATTAAAATTTTTTTAAGATTGGGAGGGGAAGGAAAAAAACTTGGGGCAGGGTTTTCCATAGTTTAAAACCTAGGAATAAAGGAACGAAGAAAGCGGAAGTTCGGGGCCTTTTAACTGAACTGTAAAAGGATGCATAAAAGTTGCACTACGAGTTGCCTGTTGGAAGCTCCAAAAGGAAAGGAATAATACTGGCCAATTCCTCTGAGCAGAAGCCGAAAAAAATACCTATAGAAGAGCGGAAGACCCCTACAGCTCGACGATGGGCAAGAAGAGGAAGCCTTTCGGGGAGCGTGACGAACAGTTTTTTTTTGAAGGGGCCCCAAAAATTAGTAAAATCCCTTTTTTTTCTTTTGACAAACTCAACAAAAAAAATGCTAAAAACCCTTAACTTTTTTTAAAATAAAAAGAAGCGTGTTTTTTTTTTTAAAAAAACTAATATTGTGTTAGTGTTTACCCCAAACCCCCCTGGTGAAATTTTTTTTTTATTTCCTCAAAACATGCTCTCCTTTAAACACTGTTAACGTTTAAAGTTTAGGAGTATGAAGGTATTTCGATTTTCCAATAATTCCACTAAACTGGAAAAAAGTAAAATTCACACCCTGTATTTTGGATGTAAACTTTTTTTATATAAAACCTTTTGGGAATGCCCCCCCCAAATTTAAGACTATTTGGGGGAAAAAATTTAAAATATTATTGTATATTATTTTAAATAAAACGACGACTGACGACTGTTATTTTTTCCCCCCTTAAATTTTTTCTGCATTGCCCTCAGGGTATGAGGTACGATACGTTTGTTAAACAAATTGACTTCTTCCAGAGCTAACCACAACTAACCAACCAAAAAAATACCATATTGAAGATTATTAAAATTTTGTTAATAAATTAATAATTTAAAAAATTTCAAAAGTCCTTAGTTCTAGTTGGTCATGGTTAGTTCTGGTTGTTAAACCCCTTTTTTTTTCCCCCAGTAAATTTTTTGGGTGAAAAACCCCCGTAGGAACAAAAAATTTTTTTTTAACCCCAATTCATGGCAATCAAACGAAAATTTAACAAATTAAAACCCCCTTCTGGTCGGTCATTTAGTTTGGTTGTTAAAGCAGCTTTTTCTTTTCCCAATTTATCTCAGGCGTGATAAATTACAAAAGTAGAAACATATACTCTTCCTTTAGGTAGACAGTCAAAATATATATTTTTATTGATTATTTTAATTTACTATTACCCCGATATATTTTTATATTTGCACCTTATATGTGAGCAATAAATATTCTGATATTAAATTACAAAATTAGTTTTAATTACCATATTATATAAACCATCAGAGACAGAAACCTACCTCAGTTTCTGGTGTACGAAACGATATGTCAAAAACTAAATAAATAATTTTGTGTACGAAATAAGACAATTTTTGAGGTGTACGAAGCGCGAGTGTACAAAACCAGAATAAATCGACTGAACTAATATTCCGAACGACCATAAATATTTTCTTTGTAAAAACAGAGTGGAAAATCATTATTTTTTTAACTTTAATTAATAAATGAGTCGTCAAAAATATCACGTTTTCATATTTTTTTTAGTTTTTGCGTTTTTGACGCCCCAAAAACTAGGTTTTTGAAAAACTTTTTTTGGAAGAGCCGAGACGGGGAAATTTTTTCCCACCCGGGGGCCAAATTTTTAAAAAAAGGAAAGCATTTTTTACCAAAAAAAATCCAAGGAAACTTTTTTATGAAGATAAAAGCCATTAATGTTAAGTACTTTTTAGAAACTGTATGATTGTTTTTATTAAAAATATTTATATTTTAAGTTTTTACACAATTATACGCACAAAAGCTAGTCTCTATTAACTCCTTTTATATCCAACACAATAATGTCCTGCACATCCCCAAGCACATTTTAATTTAAAGCAGATAGTATATTATTGTCCAAAAAGCAACATGCACTAATAGTAATTTGCATTCCAAGGAAGGAAAATGCCTTTTTTCCTCCATTAAAAAGTGAATGGAGGAAACGGCAACCTACTCCTAAGAAATGTACATAAATTATTTTGCTGTCTTTTTATCATTTAAAATGTTTGTATAGTATATGATTTTCAATTTTTTGGAGTAATTTTGTTATTACCAAACCAAAATATTATATACTAACTTTTTGCCCGCGTAGATTACATGATTTTGGCTGTTTTGTTTTTTTTTTGTTCTTGCAGTAAAATTTCATACATTAGATATGTGCGACAACACCGTCTGCCCTCACGAGTCTGGCCGTTTGGGTAGCCATACTTAAATATGTGCCCCTCGCTTTGTCTTCCGTCACACCGATAAGGTTATGAAGTTTCAAAAAGAATTACCACTTTCTATTTTTTGGGTAATCAAATCCTAATTGACATCTTTCATATTTACACCTTGACACCTTACAAATAACGATTTTTCTAAGAAACTTTTATACTTTTACCCCACATTTTACCACTTTAGATGGAGTTTACTAAATTCCTTTCTTAGCTAACGCCTTCTATTATTGGGAATAAAAGTCTAATTACCAACTCCCATATTTACAACTTCAAAAATGACGATTTTTCTACACAAACTTTCATCCCCATTTTAACTCTTCAAGGAATGTAATTTCAAAAATGTTAGATCATTTTAATTCGTAATCAATAGCCTACATACCAATTTGCATACTTCTAAATCCAGAAATAACGAAGTCTCATACAAGTTTTACCCCATTTCACCCCTCTAGGGGGGTGGGGTTTCTAAAATTATTGTCTAACTTTTGACAAAGGTCAAACTTGATTTCATATGACGCAATAGTTTGAAAGCGCCAACTAAGATTAGCGACACCCAGCCCACAATATAATTTTTTTTCTTTGGCAAAACTTTATAGTGAAATATCTTGGAAACGAAAAAAAATTTGCAAAAAAGTACTCTTGGTTTTCGATTCAGAATTAAAAATTAATTCGCTCTCATTAACAATCACCTATATATATATATATATATATATATATATATATATATATATATATATATATATATATATATATATATATATATATATATATATATATATATATATATATATATATATATATATATATATATATATATATATATAGTTAAGGTAACGTCTGCAAAATATTAAAAAATTTTTACATAATAATAAATGAGCTACATAAAACGGGGGGTGAGCTGAGGACCCCGTATATATATTATATAAATTATTTTGTTTGAATTCTGGGTATTCGTTTTATTAAAAAAGTATAATTAAAACAAATTATTCCTGACGTTTGCCAGCATGATGAGCTTTTTCAAAATGTATTTCTTCTCGGGGATTACCTACAATATACGTTTTTCAATCACCACAAAAAAATTTACAGACATTTCACTTAATTAATAAAAACAATTACAAGACAGGTAACGACACATTTAAAATTAAACTAATTAATCACTTTACTGTACGCACCTCGAAATTGATTGTAGTTTGTTTACATATCTTGTTGTAATAAGAATGCAGCACTATTTTAATGTTCAAACTATTACTTTAGATTTAAGATTTTGACTTTTTTATTGGTATTTTATCACCAAAGGAAAAAAGAGATTGTTTTTTTGGGTTTATTTTATTTAACTTATTTACTTTAATAATATGTATAGGAGGAAAATATTTTACCTTTTATACAGTTTGGGGCAAATGATTTGAATTTCGATAAGCATTGTCGTTAACAAATTAAGTTGTGGTAAATTTGGCTTAAATTTTTTATGTCCTGCTTGTCATTGACAGCTTCCTGTTCCTTTTTATATGAATCACTTCTTTATATATATATATATATATATATATATATATATATATATATATATATATATATATATATATATATATATATATTTTTATAATATATATATTTTTAAAAAAATTGATTTTGTCTCAAGGCGTTAATTTAGTTCCTTGCATATGGACTTGGCCTTTCATTTTTCATACGTGTTTTTGGTGGAATTGTATTAAATACAAAAAATGCATATTTTGCAAAAAAATTAACGTTAAAAAAATGATTTTTTTTATTGAAAACATCACTTTATACATGTCACCGATAAGGCTTGCAGAGAACTTTGGGATATAAAAAAGCGATAATTTAAATCATATATTTGAAAAATGTATCTATGTAGATTTGTGTCTAAAAAAAAATCCCTAAAATAATAACTTTAAATAATGTTCCCAGTTGGTATACTAGTGGGAGTCAAAACTAAAACTCTCCAGTTTAAATTTAATATCCCGCATAATAAAATATACTGGAAATATTCTGGTGAAAACTCGCTAATACCCTTACAATAGCCGGAAAATTGGAGTTAAAGGGAACATGAGGGTAATAAATAATAATAGAAATGGCGCCGGTCTAAAATACAAATGGAATAATAGCCTAAAACTGGCCGTTAACAAGCAGGTGGTATGAAATTTATATGAAAAATGTTCGTACAAGAATTACTGTGTGGGCAGAAGGGTAATACGTTAAATCTCTTAATACGTGTGTTTCAGGTGCAAATACAAAAAGCATCAACATCCCTTGTACAAAATTACTTAAATATTTTGCATTAAACATTTAAATTCTATAAGTTTTTATGATTTAGGGGTAATTTAGTGCAGTTTTGTTTAAAAATGGTTCGGTATGATTAATTCGGTAAAGTTTTTCTCCACACAAACACTAAATTTACAAAAATGTTTGCTAATAAATAGACCTAAATTAAAAAGATCTATTTGGTTGCAGCCCAGAAGTATAAATCAAAAGGGTACGATTACTAAATTTAAATAAAATTTTAGTTTAGTGATCAAAAATCATGCTTGCTCGCTAAACACCTGTTTTCTGTTAAAATTAAAAAAACAAAAAACTGTTTTAACAGAAATTTTATATCTGATCTGATGATCTAATGGTTTACGATAAAGTTGATTCCATCAAGAACACTCAGGTAAAGCAACCGCCAAGTCCTTATCCAAAAATCTCGGCCTCTTAAAGTGAGATCAAAAATTAAACCAAGTTCTGTCCATAATTTTGTTCCTCCCTTTTTTGACTTAGCAAGTTTTTTACTGGTCTGTCTATCTGTAGTAATGATTGTTCTTTTTTCTAATAAAACAGTTTTTTTCATTAATATAGACAGATCAGTAAAAAAGTTGCCCAATTAAAAAAATGTTGAACAAAACTGTAGACCGAACTTGGTCCACTTTTAAATCTAAGTCACCTAAATTTCTGGATGGAATCTCTTCTCTTTTTTCTGAGTTCAAAGAATAAAAAAAAATGGGGCGAACTCATGCCTTTTTTCTCAGTAAACCTTGCTCTGTAGGTAGAACCTTACCTTTAGGCTGAATATGTAGTACGAAAATTGTTTATTTTAATGTCCCTAAAATCGCGCCTGGTTTGGGGTCTGATCGGTAAAATATAGCAATTGTCTTTGTTTACTTTAAGTAAATAAAATTCTGCCAGCCTTTAAATTCTCACAATTATATGGAACCAGAAACTCAGGTTCAACGATTGCAAACTTTTAAACTACCCCCAACTAAGCAATATTAAAAGTTTCCTTTCACCTGTGTCCTAATAGTCCGAGCTGGCTGCAAAAACCTGGCCTATCGAGTAACCGGATGAAATATGTTTTAAATAATACTACCACTGTATCTACTGAAAAAACCATTTAGCCAGGGCAAATATGGTGCATAAAATTGCTATGTTTTTCTTAGGCACTATTTTTGGACATGAACTGTACCAATCGAGTAACCGCTTGAAACTAATTTTAAATTTAGTTTTAGTGAATAAAAAATAATTAAAACAAGTGCAACTCCATGGCACGACACTTTTATTATTTTTTTTTGTTGGCGTTACTGTACCCATTGAGTAACCGCTTTAAGCTATAATCAAATTAAAGTTTAAATATTTCTTATTAAAAAATACATTAGTGCCACTTCTATTCTAGTGACAAATGCCTGGCATGATACTTTGTATTTCTTCAAGTCCCATGCGATTACTTATACAACTTATTATAGAAACATTTGGGAATAAATGAATAAACATCTGATGAACAATTATAGTGATTTTTAAGTATTTTTTTTTTATTTATACGAGTATTGTATAGAGTATAAAAATAAAATACAATGCAATTTTTTTCATATATTCTACTATAAAATTAATAAAAAAAATAAAAATTTAAAAATATATATTGATACGGAATTATCATTAAATATCATCATGATCATCATCATCATTGTCGTCATGATCATCGTCACTACTGTCATGATCATCGTCACTTTTGTCATGATTATCATCATGGTCGCCTTTATTTCCATAATAACATTCAGGATGATATCCAGCATCATTTATCGTTGTGGGAAAATTAATATCGTGATACTTATGCTTTTTTTGCTTATGAAACACGTGCATACGTTTAGCTTTTTCAAAAGCTTTATCGAAGTATTTCAAATTGTTAGCACGACCACACAAATAACACACCTTCATTGTTATAGTTTCGAAGCACTTTTTGCACTTTTTTAACAATAATTAATAAATATAATCCAAAAAATTTTGAAATGCTTTAACAGAACAAGTGCGCACTGCACCAGAACTAGTTTAATAACTAAAACGCCCACGGTTCGCATTAAATTTGGACAGCGTCTCCATGCATCTTTTTCTAATGTTAAATCTCTCTCTCTCCCTTTTTCTCTCTCGGTAGCATAGAGCTTAAAGAAATATAAAGTATCGTGCCAGGCATTTGACACTAGAATAGAAGTGGCACTAATGTATTTTTTTAATAAGAAATATTTAAACTTTAATTTGATTATAGTTTAAAGCGGTTACTTGATGGGTACAGTAACGCAACAAAAAAAAAAAAAAAAAGTGTCGTGTCATGGGGTTAGCACCAGATTTAACGGGGCACTTGTTTATAATTATTTTTTATTCACTTAAAACTAAATTTTAAAATTAGTTTCAAGCGGTTACTCGATTGGTACAGTTCATGTCCAAAACTGTACCTTAGAAAAACATAGCAATTTTATGCACCATATTTGCCTGGCACTAAATGATTTTTTCAATAGATAGATATAGTGAGTCGTATTATTTAAAACATATTTCATCCGGTTACTCAATAGGCCAGGTTTTTGCAGCCAGCTCTCGCTCTATAAAACCTACTTACATACCAAATTTTTTATTTTTTGCCCCCTCGGATGTGTCCAATATTTTAATAAGTCAATAAATGAGTGAGTGAGTCAGTCGGTCAGTAGTAAAAGGGACAATTTTCAAAATCGAATATCTCAGAAACCACTTGACATAACTTTTTCAAGTTTTTCACTGAAAATTAGTAAAGTCTTTGTAAATTTTACATACCATATCAAAAACCCTTTTATGTGAAACGATAACAAAGTTATGATAAGAAGAAAAAATTCTAAAACCTTTGAGTATTATAACATCGGACGCACTACCGTGCATCTAGATTACCTATATGTTGGAATAACGTGAAAGTAAATACAAAACAATTATATTTAAACGCAGGTACTACAGTAAGTAATACAATTTTTTTAAGTCCTTTTACCAGAAATACCAAAAAAATCTTTCTGTGATAGAGATAAGGGTAGCTATGGGAAGTCCGTTAAGCCCTGTCATAGCAATATATTTTATGGAGCAGTTTGAAAAGAACTAAAAAGGTTTTTGAAATTTTTAAACTCTTTGAATCCAAAAATCCAGTTCAGAATGGAAATGAAAGATAATAAAACCATGGCCTTTTAAGACGTATTGGTGGAGAGATGTGAAGACGGCAAGTTAGGTTAATTTCGAGGGTTTTTGCAGCACTCAGAAGCAGTCCAGATTTTAGTCATTTTCTTATATCTTGAAAAATACTTTACCAGCACCGAAAAATACAATAACACTAAAAATAAAGGCAGAAAATCCAAGTCTTTTTCCATTGGCTGGAACGGAACAGAAATCCCCGCCCACCAATAAACCAGAAGTTTCGACAGTCGTTGTCACAGTCATCCGTGAGGAAGAATACTTCGACCTCGGACGGTAGAAATACCATCAGACCACGGCAAATAAGCCCGGAAAGCCCAATAATAACTACATTAGTCGGCCGGAAAGCTTACATACTTCGGGGAATGGGTAGGTTTTATTCAAGACGTTTACATGGTTCAAATATCAGAAGGTATGTGAACTGTCTCAGGATAAAAATAATCTTGTTCCAATAGAGCAGATAAAGCGGTCGCTTTTAGCCTTGATTTGTCTTGGCACTCTCAAAAAATTAAAAAATTTATGTAGAAGCTTAAATTTGTCAGAATCCTATTTTATGTATTACCTAATTTGGATCCAAACATGTCATTATATTAATATTTTCTGGTAGCCTTAGGTCTTTTGTCATTTTTAACAAAAATACCTCCTTGAAAGATATAATGCTTTTAATCATTGTAAATAACTTTCAACCTTTACCTTTTTAAACAAACCAATGTTTATCTCAATTGTTTGATTTTTATAATTTTTCAACATGGATAAAAACATATTTCTAAACCGATTTTTTAAATAAGAAAAAAAAAAACGCAGAGCAAAAGTTTTAAACTTTTAAATATGTATATAAAAGGCACTTGGAAAACCAGCAGAACAAGTTTTAAGTTACCCTTCAAAATATTATTATGGAAATTGGTTATTTAGTTAACTTTATGAAGTCTATGTCGCAGTTAATGGGATTCTGACACATCTTAATATCCTTTAAAAACGATATTAAGAAAAAGAGATTTAAAGTTTATATTGGAAAAACTTTAATTCAAAACTAAAGGTAATTGAAGATTCGATGCAAAAGTTACTTTTTACTTGCAGCTTAAATTATTATTTTGGAATAAAAAAACTAGTAATTTTAATCAGATGGTCGAATTCAGAATATTATAAAAACAAACTATAATATTATATAGTCTGTCTCAAAGTATACCGTGTTAGCTCTTGCCTTCATTTATGGATTACCGCCGACAGCAATAAAACTGCGGATTGGTGGTATTAAAGGACAAACATTAGGGAGACTTTTAATATAAAGATTTATAATTTATTGTTTATTTGGAAAGTATAATCTTAAAATTACAAAGAAAAAATTATAAATTTAAATAAATTTTTAACTGCATTATCTATACATAATTACATTTTAACAAATATCTAAATCTAATTTGTTTCACTATCAAGTCATCATTGAGATTAATTACAATGGATTTATGTTGTTTTGGATAGAAATGTAAATCCTCAATTTTTATTTAAAAAGGTTGTGTGAATTTTTCCAGCTTTACTGGTATGTTAGTAATTACATTTTTATCAAATTTATAACACGGGACTTGTGGTGTAACATTTTCTTTCTGATCTTTGATTTTTTGGTTTCAGAAATGCTTAGGGGTTAAACATACAGTGATAGAGGAAGCCGTTACACAGTATGCCCAGCCTGTTCAGCCAAATTATCACATAATATTGTTTTTTAATTGATATGAATTTAGGACTTCCAAAAGTTGCTTTTTTTTAACTGAATTCAAATAAAATATTTTCAACAAATATTTCTATTTTTAGTTTTGAACTTGATGCTGGTGCTTTTGTAGCAGACGGTGTGGTAGCTTCGTTATCCATGAAATAACACCGTTGTTTGGAATATTTTTTAAAAAAAATAAAATTTTTAAACCAGTTTTTAAAAGTTCTGCACTTGTCCTCATGATAACCTGAATCCTAATATTCTTTGCATACAACACAACAGTTGGGCAACGCTTCTAAACCAGCGTGTATTATAGTAATGCGTTTTCCTTTTTATTTAAAGGTGCTTTGTCTGACAGTTTTTGAATCAACCCATCCTTTGGATACTTTTTTGTATCCAACCTGTTTATCAAGGAAATATGGATCTGTTTTCTAACCTATACTTTTAATTTTTTGGGGTAATTAAACTTCGGGGTAACCTGCCATTTCATTACTACTTGTTTTTGTCTATTTTTTGGATTTAAACCAATTTTACAAACAACTTATGAAGGGTGGATAATATTTATATTTGGGTTTTGTTTCGTCTAGCTTTTTTTCAGTTTATCCAAGGTGGTAACCCCCGCTTTCATAAAGACAAAATATTTTTCTTCTTATTAGGTCCTGATCACTATTGTCTATAGGGATTAAAAATCACTAGGTTTTTTTTTTTGTTCACTTTTCATTAATAATAATATCTCTTATCGATGATGTTGGAGTTTTTGTAAGAGACATGTTTCTTTTTAAATCTTTTGTTTAATTAGTCCTCTAAGATTAAAGTTTCAACAATTTTACAACCTGTTTTGCATCTAATAAAATGATTTGAAATAGTTATATTCTCAAAACAACTTTTTCGAAACGCACAGAAAAAACGGTTATTCAACACTGCCACTTAAAATTGCCAAAAATTTATTGCCAATGGAAACTCAAGAAATACCGGCCCACC
>JAHBCN010026633.1:0-10501 GCA_019359885.1 Listronotus oregonensis | reverse complement strand
ACGACGAAAGCAATTTAATTATAGTTTATGATAAGGCAAAGGAATAGTCATGTCGAGCTTATGTTAACAGCAATTTTAAACCGATAAGAAAATGATAAAAAATATAAGCCTGCCTGACTACAAGTTACGTAGCTTGCAGGTGCCTAAAAATACAGCTAAAATTGCTGTAAAAAATTACTTTTTTAATCTCTCTTAAATATGTGCAATTAAAAATTATATTTGGACTTACATCTACTACGCCTTATTATCCTTCCGGACTAAAGTTCGCACAAATCGGACGGACACAACATTTCGCGAACCGGCTTGACAGAGACTGCCGACTGTTTTCTTACTTCGCATAATATCGCATAGTAACCAACGGAGAATCGTTTAAAATCCTTAATATGTGATTTGTATTAAGCAGAGAGAGACAGCGCGAATCGACTTACGTCAGAGACAAGCGCACAATCGCATTTGCGATTTCACAGGAGGGGAATCGCAATTCGGGGTGTTTTCACCCTTAAAAACGGCGGGAAACTTTTGTACGACAACATAGTCTGTTTATTTAATAACCAGTAAAATTTTGACGCCAAAAAAAGCTACTTTAAGGACAAAAAAACAGGAGAAATAATGCACTGAATTTGACGAAGTCGGAGGCGACGAGACGTGAGAGGAGCTGTCGCAAAATGGCTGCCTTTTGCTAACTTAATAATAAGTGCGCATTATAGCGTATAATTTTGATAATTACACAAATTACTGCGTTTTTGGATTTTTTATAGCAAAATATTCAGTAGAAGGATAATGAACAATACATATAGATTAAAAATCCACGGATAAAGCTTTCCATAGTCACCCAAATTTCACCACGTCACATATTTTTGATTTCTTATTTTTTTCACCCCTTCAAAAGAAAAATGTCGTTTTTTTCTGCTTGGCCATAATACAGAATATAAGAGAAACAAGTTAGTTCATAAATTACTACAGAAACTTGACAATTTGCTTTCTAGACCAAAAATCTTAAGTGACCCAATTTTTGAAATTTTCACCCCATTTTCTTAATATTTAATATTTAATTCTCTTTTATTGATCAAGAACGTTTTATTACCTAAGATAAAACCATAATTTTTGGGTCTATCTAACGTTTAAGGCAATTTATCGTTATGGTTTTTAATTAACAAATTTTTTACCCCTAAAAAGCATTTAAACCTAATGACTATAAAGGTAGTTTTTGACACAAAATATAGTAGAAGTTCCTGTATAACATATATAAATATATAAAACCCGAGAAAGCTTTTATACTTACCCGCATCTGAATCTCAAACCATTTCATGTTTAAATTTTTTTTACCCCTTTAAGAAAATAAAATGCGATTTTTACCGCTTCATCTTAATAAGGAGTATATTAAAGAAACTAGTCAGTTCATAAATGACTACAAAATTGTGATTATTTACTTTTTAGGCTAAAAATTTTTTAGATGACCCAGTTTTTAAATTTGCACCCCATTACACAAAAATATTTAACACTTAATTTTCTTTAATCGATTAGAAATGACTTATTCCTTAAGTTAAAACCGAAAGTTGGGGGGTTGTACCTATTTTTTTATGTAATTTATTTTTATGTTTTTTTTTTTATTTACCTACTATATATATAACTCTTCTTCTTCTTCTTCTTCCTGGGAGCCGTCTTTTACTACCGGAGGCCAGAGGCGGATTTAGATATTTGCCGCCTAGGGACTGATAGCGTATTGCCGCCCCGCCCGCCACAATCCCAGCCACCCCCGCGGTCCACGTCCACCAGTATAGCGCCGGTTGATAATAGGTTATTCGTGTCTTAAATTTTCTTCTAAGTTTACTCTATTTTAATATATTCTTGGCAAAAAAGGTCACACACACACTCTTCATTGTTATTTACATTAGCTATTTCTCATTTAATAATAATACTAAGTATGATTCAATTATTTTTTTAAGTCAAATTCCAGGAGAGAGTAAAACTCCCAACATGTCAATACACAAAGAACGATATTTATTTGTATGTAGGTATAGTAACATTTAGGTAAAAATTTAATAAGATATAAATCTAATATTTCGTTGATCCAAATAACAAAAATGTAAACTTACTTAAGAAACGATTGACACGCTAAAAGTATAATACTAATAAACATAAAATCATACTTCTGGTGAAGAATTGTTCAAAAGGAAAATTACAATTGTTTTCTTCGAAATCTTCGAGATTTGGTGTTCGAAAAAGCGTCAATAACGTCTTCGAAGTCCACATTCTTAGTTATCGCATGTTCAATGCTTAGGACTGCTATACATTTTGAAGACGTGTTTCAAGCATTTTAGAGCGGGAATAATCTTGTATCCGTTTCAGAACAGAAAATGACCTTTCTGCTGAACAATTAGTAGCTGTGATGGTCAAAAATAGCCTCAACGTAATAATCTATGTAAGGGTATATGTCTAGCAGGTTGTTTTCATGCAAGATCTCATACAGTCTCAAGTCGTTCCTTTTCATTAAATTGGTTAAAAAATCCAAAAAAATGTAAAGCCTCATTGGCAAATTCCTCTGATGGTTTGGGAAGGTCTTTGTTATAAAAATTGCACAATCTGCTACTCTGATCAATAAGTTTTTTCATATCAATGCGCAAAGCATCGCTTTTGACTAGGAAGCAAAACAGTGAATTTATCTAGTCATACGAATTCTTTCTTTTTTTTTCAATTCATTAATCACAGTGTCGAGGATTTACTAGACGTTATCACGCCAAAAAGGTAAAATTTGCCGCCCTTAAATTTGCCGCCATGGACTGTAGCCCCTTCAGCCCCTCCTTAAATTCGCCACTGCCGGAGGCACGCAGCCTCTTGAGCTTTTTGTGCCTAATCCCCCATTGCCTTTTATACCAATCCTTCCATTATTAGTCTTGTTCCTTCTACAAGTCTGTATAACCCCGAAACTGGTTGGTTGATGTATTCCTGTGGGCTCATTTTTCGGTTGCCCAAATCATGCCTGTCTTTTGTGATTTAACGCTTCACATTCACACAGTATGTGGTAGGCTCTTTCTTATCCCTCGTCGCACATTATGCAACTTGGGTCCCATTGTATGAGTCTACCTTGTGTAGGTGTCCTCTTAGGTTATCGTGCCCTGTTAGCAACCCTACTGTTATGCGAAGCCCTTTCCTACTAAACAGTTCTACAATTAATTTAATAAAAAGTCCATTTTTAACACATTTTTTGGAGCAAGATACAGAAGTAACTTATGCCGTTAGTTAGCTTTCCGTATCCATCTTACAACGTCACCTGCTTTTCAACATTTCTGTTTTAACCCCATAGTACGAAAATATATGTTTAAAAAGCTTCATTAATAAAGTACTAAAAAATAATTAGGGTAAATATTGGGTACAGAAATCTACTAAACAAAAGGTTTTTGGTGGGTATGTTTTACAAACTTGCGCCCCTTTTTTTAATATTTAACACTTAGCTCCCCTAATTGATCTAGAATAAATTATTTCTTAAGTTTATATCGAGATTATCGGGTCGATCTAAAGATTTAGTTTTATAGTTTTTTGGCTTCCTAAGTCGCCGACCCTTAATGTAATAAAAATAGTTTAAAGTTAATAAACTTTTACGAACTTTTAAAGAAAATATCTAGTAAGTAGTAATTTATTAATACTTTACATAAATGCTCACAGGCAAAGTTTTCTACTCCCATTTAAATTTTACACCGTCGCCGCTATTTAACTTTTTTTTTTACCCCTTTGGGAAAAAAATACAGGTTTTACTTTATATAATAAAGAATATCCCAGATAAATAAACTGGGTCTTTATTGGCCACAGAAATCTGGTAGCTTACCATAAAGGACAAGACATTTTTTCGTTTGCTAAATATTTTATGCCTAATTTGACCGAAAAGAATATAAAGTTTATAGTATATATTCTAATTTTTTACAGCAAAATATACAATTAATGCAAAACATGTGTGAGGTAACCACTCCCAGTGAAAGCTTTCCATATGCTTATCAAAACTCACCACATCATATGCTTGTAAATGCCTAATTTACCACTTAAAAATGTATTGGAGAGACAACTGAAATCTATTAATTTACTTTTTAGGCCAAAATTATGGGGGTGACCAAGTTTTTTAAGTTTCTATCCATATTTTAGAGACATTTAAAAAAAGAAATTTTTTAATCGACAAGAATAATTTATTGCTAAAGTTTTAAAATCTTTTTTATCATTACCTGGGTGTGTCATTTATAAATAATCTACTTATATAAATTAAAAACCAAGATGTCCCAATATCTATGCTTATTTGAATGTTTTTACTGCATAAGTTTTTAATTTTACCCTTCGGAAGGGCAATGTTGGTTTTTACCCATAATAATAAATATAATGAAGAAATAAATTAGTTTAGACCATGGAAATAATTTAATTTACTTTCTATAAAAAAAATTTTTGAATATAATCCGCTTTTTTAAATACCACCCCATTTGTAAATTTGTAAAAACTCAAAGTTTCTTTAATCGGCCAAGAACAAAATTTTTAAGTTAAATCGGCATTTTTCCCCTTTTTTCCCTAACGATCGGGTGGACTTATATTTTTTTGGTTTCAACATTTTAAGTCAACCATCAATTTTAATAATAATAAAAAAATTTGGGGAATTTTTTTAAAGCCAAAATTTGGTTTGCCAAAAAACGTATATAAATTAAACCCCTCATTTAAAAAACTCTTTTCCATATTTATTATTTAAATCCCCAAAGTATATTGGTTTAAACCTTTTAAAACCCAAAAAATTTAGGTAATAATTTTCACTTTAAAAAAAGGGGAATATTACAGAAAGAAGTAAGTAATTTACAAATGGTTACAGGAATTTTAAAAATTTACTCTGAGCAAAAGAAAACCATAAGAACCCAAATTTTATTGGGGTCTGCATATAACAGACGGGCCATCACTAAGGGCACTAGTAAACCCCAAGGTAACGTCCAGACTAATATGGAAATCCCAAAAGGGCCTGGGAGAACGCAACAGGGTAACTCTCCCGTGGGTACTAGGACATTCGGGAATAGGGGAAAGGGAACGAAAAAACGGATGAGCTAGCAAGAAATAAAACATCCACCCATATTTTGGACCTGAAGCTGTCGTTTTGGGAAAGACCGAAACCAGCATGAGAGTAAACCAGAGAATAGATCCGAAACAAACAGGAGGAATACGGGAAACCCTTAGTAGAAAAAGGCCCCGGGGAAAAAGCCCTTAAGGGCCCACCAGAAAGAACAAGGAAAAGAACTACTCAGACAAAATGGGGAAAAAAGACTTCGCATAACAATAGGGGTTGGAACAGGGCACGATAACCCCCTACAAAAAAATGAGCCATACAATGGGGACCCAAGTTGCAGAATGTCGACGGGGGGGAAGAAACAGGCTACCATTTTGTGTAATGTGAAGCGTTGAATCACAAAGATAGGGCAATAAAGGGCCAAAGGAATTTATAAACAAACCAGTCTCGGGGTTTAAGCTTGTAGAAAAAAAAAGACTAATGGAAGGATTGGTAAAAAAGAAAAAGGGGAGATTAGGCAAAAAAAACCCCAAAGAGGCTGAGCTGCCTCAGGGTTAATCGGGGCGGCTCCCGGGGAAAAAAAGGGCAATTTTATGGGTTTTTTACCCTTTTAAAAATATTTATTACATTCTTTAATCCCCAAGAATAATTTAAAAATAAAATCGGGTCTCCCTTTTTTCCCCCCAGTAATTTATTTATGATTTTTTTTCAATTTACTGAATAGTAAAATGGGGTTTTCAAAGTTGACTCAAAAAATTTAACTTTTAATGTTTTTTAAGTTATTATGTGCTAAATTTTATGCATAGCATAAAAAAAAATTGAACACCAACTTTTAAATTTTTTTGCCTTCATAAATAGTATTTGGTTTTTTTATTAAAAAAATATAATAAGAAAAAAAAAAGATTTTTTGGAAAAGTGACTTGGTTTTTTTAAAAATTTTCACCCCTTTTTGTAAATATCTAAGCTTTTTTTTTTGGTTAGAAAAAAATTTTTCCTAAGTAATAATTTTGGCATTTTTTGGGTCTATCTAACAATTTAATTTTATTATTTTTTGGTTTACAAAATTACCCAAACTTAATTCAAAAAAATAGCATTCATTTATTATTTGTAATTTATATTTTAAATTAAGTTATGTAGTACGTGTAGCAATTTAAGCATAACATATGAATATAAAATTAAATACACCCAGAAATACTTCCATATACTTTTAAAACCCCTCACATCGTTACTTGCTTTTCCCAGTGTGCCCCTAAGAATACGCCCGGGTTTTCAACTTTGTTATTTTTAAATAAAAACTATAAGTTGTATTTGTTAATTTTAAAAATATACAAAGGGAAATAGGTTAGTAAATAAGATAATTTCCCTTTTAATGTAAAAAAAAATAATATGGCCCTTTTTTAAAAATATTTATAGTCAATTACTAATCTAAAATTTAAATTTTTTTTAAAAAATAAATGGGGTAGTCGCTAATGAGTAACCAATATGAATCAAACACCTTTTTATTCAACATGCTCATTAAATCTGACTTTGTCATGGGTTTTTTCAAATTTTTTTCCCTTTCCCTTTTTTTAAAAATTTTAAATTTTTTAAAAAGGTCTCTCTTTTTTTTTGATAAATATTTAGCTTTTAAAAGTTTTTTTAAATGACGAAAAATAAATTATTGCTTAGGTAGAAACAAACCCCAAATAAATAGTCAAACCCTAATGTAAACCCCAAATTTAAATTTTTTTTAATTTAACACAACACTTGTAGTCCCACTATATACAAATAACCCCCTTTGTTAAATCTTTAGCAAAATTTTTTAGAAAAAATTCCTTTTTTAAAATTTACCCAAATTATTTTTTTTTTTATCTTTCCTCCACCGGTGAAAAGTTTTGCAAAACCAGCATCTCTAGATAACAAATTGAATCTGAGAACTAATTTTTATGTCTGCACAGTGCAAAAGGTGGTAATAAAAAGACAAAATTTTTTAAATAGAACACACATGTTTTATCATTACAAATTAATTCCATTGTTTAATTCTGAAATTTTTCTTTTCTAAATTTTTTTACCAATTTTTGACTTTTTTCATAATAATTAAGTATACCCAAACTATCCTAAATGACAATATTTTTTATACCTACGTAACTTTCTGGGTATAGAATAAAAGAAGGTATGGGAATGTCTAGAATTAAATAAATAGAATCCAAAACTGAAAAAATATAAGAAATTATAGGTATTCTATTTTAAATTTTTAAAAAAATTTCCTTTTTTAGCACCCTAATATCTATATTAAAACCCTGCCCCACCATCTTATATTAAGGCATTAAACTACTTACTACTCGTCATCGTTGACTCACCCCTTACACTATATACCTACAAACTAATTGCAAAATCTGCTGCAAACTGGTATGTATTTTAAAAAGGATGCGGTTTTAAAATTTAAAAATTTTTTAAAAAAAAATAGCGGCAAATCCTCAACTAACAGAAAAACATTCAAAAACAACCCCCTTCATGGCCAAAAAGTGCCAAGCGCCGCCTGCTTTGCCGAAAATCGTTTTTTTCGGGATGCGGCAATAGTTTTTTCTTTTTTACTATTTTTAAAAGGGCTATAGAGCGGTTTATTTTTAAAATGTTTTGACATTTTTCCTTTCTTCATTTTTTTTGTTTTTAAGCTTGTTAAAATAAGAAGGTGAATTAATATTTTTTTAAAAATGGAACACTCTTTTAAAAACTTATATTTTTTTATAACACACCTTGAAAGAAAAGTTGACGTGATTGAGCTTTTCTTAAAGTTTTTGTGGTTTTTTCAAAAAATTGGTGATTTCAGACTTTACGGACACCCATAATATGCAACTAAAAATAAAAAAAATGAACCTAATAATTTGTTTTTTTTTTTAAAATAAAAATATAGAACATATAATTTACAAAAATGTCCACAAAATAGGAAAGATAAATCAAAAATAATGGAACATAAGTCATAAACTCTATTACAAAACACAGGTAAAATGTTTTCTAGAAATTTTTTTTTTATAATTATACAGGGTGTTTTAGCAATAGTTTTAAAATCTTTAACACAGTTAGATCTTTTAAAAAAAATCTCTATAAACATTAAAATTTGGATATGCATCGTTTTTTAAAATGGAAATACGCAGGGTCCTAAAATTAAAAAAACTTT
The DNA here is from genome assembly GCA_019359885.1 of Listronotus oregonensis. NCBI lineage: Eukaryota > Metazoa > Arthropoda > Insecta > Coleoptera > Curculionidae > Listronotus > Listronotus oregonensis. The sequence continues at coordinate 2,321 of JAHBCN010026633.1, read as the reverse complement.
AATTGTACATACTTTTTTTTAAAAAAATCTAAAATACAACTTTTTCGTTATTTGAGTTTTTTTTTGAAAGACAAAGTAAAACTCTTTTTTTTCAAAGGGTATAAAAAAAGAATCGGTTTAAATTTTTTTTTTTGAAAACAAACAAAAAATTTTAAAAAAAATCAAAAGACAAAATAGTTGTATTTTAAGTTGTTTTATCGGGGGAATAAAGAGTGCTTAAAAAACCCAAATTTTTTTTTACGATGGGGTGTTTTTTCATAATTTTACGAGTCCGAGGGGGGGAAGGGAAATTTTTTAAAAAAAACACGCATGGTAAAAAATATCTGGGTTTAAATTTTTAAAACACAAAAACGGGATTTAAGGGGGGAATCTTTCCCGAATCAAAAACGTAGAAAAAAGTTTATAAACTTAAAATTAAATATTAATTTAACAAACCGTCATTATTATTTAAAAATTTCTTTGTCAATTTGACAGTAAGTGGAAAAACCACGGTTTCCCGGGCGACGTGGAATTTCCCCTTTTAATTTTTTCCCTAATACCACTTCCCCTATGGGGAAAAATTACATAAGTGAAATATTCAAAATAATTTAAAAAAAAAATAAAACCACAAGGTGAAATACTTTTTTTAAAACAATTAATTTTAGTTTTTTTTTTAAAAACCTGTATTTCTGAAACGATGCATTTCTTGACCTATGTTTATAGAAACTTATTTTTGAAAAATCCAACTCCCGTCGAAGTTTGTAACACTAAATCTTAAAAACCCGTATAATTTTTAAGAACTAGAAATATATTGTTGGGGATTTAACAGTTATTTTACTTAAGTTTTAAGTCATTAAAATTTTTTCGAGATGTCTCGTCTCGTCTCGTCTCGAGCTTGTCTCGAAGGATTTTATCTCGTCTCGTCTTGAAATTGAGACAAAATGCTGTCGGGAACCCAGACAAAATGGCTTAGAACGGGAACGAAACGTTTCGTATCTCGTGTCTCGCGGCAACCCTAATATATTGCCTTAACAAAAACCCAGTTTTATATGGAATGGTGGTAATATTACTTTGGAAGGATTAGCAAGCGGTGGATATTTCACACTTTTATTCTAGGTTTTCGTGATATTATTATATAGACCAATTCTTTACTTCATAATGCTGTTCTGTGTTCCTACTGTCCCACTCACATATGAACCAACAATACTTAGTAAAACCAGGCTGCATCCCCGTTAGCATTTCTATAACTTTGAGATCAGACCAGATTTGCCAACCGTGCCCTATATTATTTAAAGCGCCAAGAAAGATTTCCACGATATCTTGAGTTTCTTTTAGGTACGTAGAATAGGCCACTGGTATCGAGGAATATATATTCCCATTATGCAGAAGTTTTCTTTTTAAACCCCAAATTTCGAAAATCTAAGAAAATACCTACTTCTAAAAGGCCCTTTTTTTCCTTGTTAGACCGAAAATTTAGGTTTTTTCTACCCCGAAAAAACTTTTTTTTTTTCGTTAGGTTTTGGGTACTCTTTCCCAAAAAAAAATAAATTTGCAGACGTCTTTTTTTCCCCCAATTTAAAATTAAAATGCAAAACTACAAATAACCCCTAGTGTACATTCGACTCCCCAACTATTGAAATTTTAAATAAATAGCAGCCTGTTTTGGCCTATCGTCTTAACCCCAAAGGGAAAATAGACGGATTATCTAGTACCTAGAAAATTCCGAAAAGGGCCCCAAATATTGTTTCTTAAGTGACATAAGTTAATTTCTACCTCATTATACAGGGTGTTTCAAAAAACATGGACCATCGCTCGTGGGGTAATTTTTTACTAAAAAAAAAATAAAAAAAATCCCATGCCCTGGGTCCCGGGAAAAGCATGGTTTCCGAAATAGGGGAGTTAAAAAATTTCAAATTTTTTTAAAATTTTTTTAAATGACCTAAATACCACTCAACCGATTTTAATGAAACTTAGAACTTGAAAGTGTATTAATAAAGTGCATAGTTTTAAGTAAAAATCTGCTTACAGCTGCGGGGAGTGGCGTGCGTACGGGGTAACTGTAAAAATGTATTTAGAGAAAAAAATATGTGCGCCACTGACTTTTGCCAATTTTAATGCACCAGTTATGAAAACTTATTATATAAGCCACAAAAAGTTACCTCTTGGTGTTTTTTTTGTTTAGGGTTTCCCTTAGCAGATATGGTTAATTTTATAAAAATGAGCAAAAATACCCATTCGTCGGCGTAATGAAAAAAGTAATCGTACAAACACCATGATTATTCAAAACTATTGTTTTTTTACAATACACAATTGACTTAAAGCTAAAGAAAATGTTAAAATGA
>JAHBCN010026632.1:0-10506 GCA_019359885.1 Listronotus oregonensis | reverse complement strand
AAACAGAAACAAAAAATTTTAAAGTTCAGGGAAAAAAAACAAAAATTTAAAATTTTCCTGGAGTGACCACATTAAGAACCACTTTTACAATTTCGTGTTAATCTAGCTCAAACCATTATTTAAAGAAACAACTGCACCGATCCAAATCCGCCATGTTGTGCTTTGTTTGTTTACATTAAGTTAATTCAATTTTAATGCAGCAAAGTTTCGAAATATTGAGCTAATGTAAAATAACCGAAACTAACTCATTTTTGTTAATTCATTTTAGAGAGTTTTGGTTGGTTCTTGTTAGTTTTGGGTAATTCTGATTAGTAAGTGAAGTACTTTTTTAGATTTGATATAATCAACCTTTTTTTTTTCAGGTATGTAGTCTTGTTCTGCGGAACCATCCATCAAATTTAGTAAGAAGAGTAAGTTATAATAATATATTTTTTTAATAAATTTTTTCTTTGTTTTTATTCTATTTTGTTTAAAGAAAAGATTTTTTGATTTTAGGCGGGTTAATTTTTTTTATTGTTTAGGGTAAAAATTTACCTTGTTTTTGAAACGTAAATTATCGAATTTTTCAGATTAACTAGAGAAATATTTAAAAAATTTCAAAAAATGGAAATATATTGCTTTATTGTCATTTAAGAAGCAGAATAAAATAAAGCAATGATTATAACAAAGAATAATAGAAAATTTAATGATAAAAAAAAAGAAAAATACCATACAAAAAATTTTATTCAAAATTTGTTTTTAAAATTAAAACAATACATAATAAGCTTTTTCTAACAATAAGTTTTTAACGGACAATTTAAATTTATAAAAAAAAGCCTATATTTTTAATACTAGCAAGTGGATATATTTTTTTCAGTCATAAAGATTTTTTTAGTAAAGTAAAACATGAATTTGGAAGATAAAGTTAAGAATTTTGTCCAGTATTGTGCAAAGACTTTTTAATATTATTAAACCAATATCTTTTTATTATAAAGATACTGTTACTAAAATATTGATAGAAATAAATTTAAAAATGATTTTAGATATGAAAATTATTTTTTAAATATATCTTACTATTCTCTTTTGCAAGAAAAACACTGAATATATTAGATAATATTAAGAATTTCCCCCAAAAACAAATGCCATATCTTATAATCGATTCAATTAAAGCAAAAAAAAAAAGATTTCAAAATGAAAAATTCTTCTAATTTATGAGATAGTACTCTTATAGCATAACAATTAAATGCAAGTTCATAATTTTTCTATATGTTCTTTAAAATTCACTTTAACATCCACATAAATTCTTACAAATTTAATTCATGGAGATGATTTTATAATTTCATAAATCAAAAATATGTTATTGAGTAAACATTTTAATGTTAAAATATAGGTTTTAGTTATATTAACAGAAAGCAATTCAGAGTTACACCATAATTTGAGTTTTAAAATAAATAAACTGCTTTTCCAATAATTTGCAGAAATTATATTTCTTTTTTAACAGAAAAAAAGAAAAACTTAAGCTAGGAAAACTTAAATACCCAAAAGTCGATAGCTAATTTAATAAGTAGACAAGTAACGAAGAAAAAGGCAATAAAGGGCCAAGACGTGACCGACAGACCCAACGAACTTTTAGTCGCTTCTAGTGAGTATTTAGAAGATTTTGCGAATTGGTTGTAAATCATATTAGAAATTTTAGCTCTAGTTTTCAGAATTCTATGAAGTTCAGTAGTTTTCTTCACAAATTATCGGGGCAAAACACAATATAAGTTTCAGACCATCACAAACAAGTTTCTAGTTACTTTTAATGTCAAATATAAAACACCATCCCTTAATAAATCTGAAATAAGGGCTTATACATGGATCAGATAAAAAATATAAATTTTGTTACTTGTTTAATGGAAAAAAATTGAAATTTTGCAAAGATTTTTTTTAATAGGGTCATTTGTTTTTTCGATCTAAAACATCTGTTATTTTGAAAGTTAAAGATGTTTTGAATATATATATATATTATATATATATCTATATATATATATATATATATATATATTTATTTATATATATATATATATATATATATATATATATATATATATATATATATATATATATATATATATATATATATATATATATATATATATATACATATAATTGTAGTGAAATATTTATCTACAATAATAGTAACACATAAAAGACCCAACCACAACAAAATTTCATAAAATATCTGTCAAAATGGCAATTTTGGTAACCTAAGTTTAATATAAAATGCCTAAAAAGGACAAAATTAAATGTGGGGACAAAAATGCTAAGTAATTTAGTAGTTTTTATAAAATTTTAAAACATTAGTTAGAGACATTTATAAATAAAATGGCAAATACAGATCAAAATTATAGCATGCAAAAATTGTAATAGCGAATTTTTTAGGAAATATTTAATGTAAATAAAAACTTTTATTAGAAATAGTTGGGTTAGACTAAAATTAAGGCCTATGCATAAATTTATAGGATTTGAACACTTAAAACATAGTGAAAAATGCTTAACAAAAAGTGAAAAAGTGTCGCAATGCATAGGAAGCCTATTTACTATAATATTTAAATACCCAAAAGTGAAAAACTAAAAAAACATTGAAATTTAAAAAAAAATTTTTTTTTAAAAAAATAACAAAAAAACCAAAAGAATTTTTTAAAATTTGTTGGCTTACCCCCCCAAACAGGTAAAAATTTTAAAAAAAAAACAAAAACCCCATTAAAAAATTTTTTAATATTTAAAAAATTCATTTTTTTTTTTATATAAAGACTGTAAAAAACCAAAATTTGTTTTAATTTAAAAAAAAATAAAAATTTTAAACAAAATTATGTACTTTAAAAATTTAAAGGTCCCGATAGAAGTTAAAATTCGTTTAAAGCGCACTTAATTAATTTTTCCTGTGTGGTGTGTAACGACGCGTTGCAGTTGATTTAAGATCAAATAATTTTTCAGTTGCAAAATTTATTTTATACGTTATTAATGGATCTTTGGAATTTTAATCAAAAATTACATTTTTTTGAAAATAACTTGAAAACTAAGGGCGATACGTAAAAATTACTAAGGTATCAAATTTTAGCTTTTAAATTACAAATATTTTGCTTTTTTAATTTACTGTATGGCGGAAATTAAGTCAGATATAAACATTTAAACGTGTGTGTATAGATGAGCACCACCTTGTTTCAGCCCTTTAAAGTCACTCCTTTTAAAAAGTAAGGGTTTTAAACAGTTATAATATACAGGGTGTCCCAAAAGGTATGGTCCAAAGTTTGGGGTCATGTAGATTGGATCAAAATAAGGTAATAACTTCATATAACTTTTTGCTCTATGCTCCTTCTTTACCGAGCTATATTAGCTCTTAAAGGTAACAATTGAAAATCGATTTTTTATTAATAACTTTTGAACGGCTTATTGTAGGACCTGGATTTTTTTTTTTTTTTTAAACCCATTAAACTAATAACAGTCTTGCATTAACTGCTATAAACATGCCCCGAAACCATCAAAGAAAGGTCCGGCTATAAAATTTTTAAAAAAATTTAAAATTTTTGCAGTGTTGCCATATTTAACATTTTGACCTTCTTTTTTGATTTTCCCCCGAGTTTTCCATGCAAGAAAGGTATACTTTATCTTTTTTTGATAGGACTGGGTTTTCGCTTAAAATGCATTTAAAATCATTTAGGTATCCCAATAAGATATACCCTGGGGCTCTCAATAAGGTGTACTTAAGGGCTCTTTATGAATTTTATGTCAAAATCTACTACCAGAAGTCAATTTTCAGCCGAAAATTATAAATTAAAAGGTAAAAAAAACTTATAAAAAAAAATAATAATAAAAACAAAAAATCATACAGCAAAGTAGAAACTTTATAATTATTAGTTGAATAACAAAAAAAACTGCTATGCGTTAATTTAACTAGGGTATGTGTTAAAAGTAAGCACCCTGTACAGCTACACATTTTCTTAATTTACTAAAACATGCTCTTTAAACCTAAAACCTTTCTAATTATAAAGTTTCTACTTTGCTGTATGATTTTTTTGTTTTTATTATTTTTTTTTTGTTAAAATAAAAAATTAGATTTTTTTTCTTTTTTTTATAATTTTTGAAAATTGACTTCTGGCAGTAGATTTTGACATAAGGTCATAGGGGGGTCCGACACCTTATTGAGAGACCAATATGGGAAATTTTTTTACTGACAGTCGAAACAAAATCCTTTTGATGTAGAAAAGTTTTTGCTTATTTAAAAACTAAAAATACCAGCAGTATACAGAGTAGGGCAAAAACGTAAAATTTATCCAAGACTAAAATCCCTTATTTTGCAATATTCAAAAAAAAAGTTTTTTTTTTTTAAAGGAATTATTTAGAATTAATTTTTATATCTAATTACGAAAAACACAGCCTACGAAAAAAAGGGATTTTATTTTACATTAAAAAATTTTGTCAAAAATTAACAAAGGTAATTATCGGACCTGAAGGTAACTATGCCAATAATAACTGACATAAACACTGACATTATTTCTAGTCAGAAGTACAGTTATAAATTCAGTTATCCATTTATCATTTGATTTATTATGCCAAAACTAACCACGGAACAGAAGATTGAAATTGTTTTAATTCTGGGTGACAACTACAAAACCTTTAAAGCCGCTGAGATTTTTCAAAGGCATCTGAAATATCTGTATCTCATCAAACTGTTGGACACATAATGGCAAAATTTAAAGGTAGTGAGTGTAGAAAACAGATTCAATAAAAAATCAAGTTCAGGTCGAAGATGATGAAGATTTTGACTTGCAATTATCCAAGCCGTTGTTGAAAATCCCAAGATTTCCTTGAGAAATATGGAGATAGTATTTCCTGGAAATGAAAGACGTTCAGTCTGTAAATCTACTGCTGGAAGAGTTCTTAAAGCAAATCATTTTCATCCCTATAAACCCATCTTTGTCCACACATTGTATCCTGGAGACTTTGATTTTCGGTTTGAACGCCAGCGCGGTATCAAGGTATGCATGAAGACGACCCGTATCTCTATAGAAAAATAATTTTTTCTGATGAAGCTTGTTTTACGTCAAATGGAGTTGTTAGCTCCCCGAACTATCGATGGTGGAGTGCAGCTAACCAGCGGTTTGTTATCCAGTGTCGGGGTCAGTTTTCTTTAGATAAATGTGTGGTGCGGAATTTTAGATAATCAACTGATAGGCCCATTTTTCTTCTGGGGTAATATAACGTCGGATGTTTACCTTCTTTTTGGGAAATCATCAATTGTCTGACTTTATTAATGGCCTTCCACGTGACATTAGAAATACTTTGTGGTATCAGCATGATGGTGGGGCCATGCCATAGTTTCGAGCTGTTAACGAGTTTCTTAAAAAAAATTTTTCCCCGGGGGTTTTTGGGGATAAAGATTTTCAGAAATTCTTGGCCGGCGAGGTCACCCGACCAAAACCCACTGGTTTTTCCCTTTGGGGATTTTAAAAAGGAAAAAAAAGGTACTCCCCCGACCTTTAAAAAAATATCGATAGCTTAGAAAGGATAATAACCCTTTGTGAAAAATCCCTCAATTTTTTTTGAAAAAAGTTTTTAAAAAAATTCTCCAAGTTAACAAAAAAATGCATGGAAAAAGAAGGTTATATTAAAATTTTTTTTTTTTTGAAACATTAATTTGTTTTATTTTAAAAAACTTTACTTTTTATTCCGTTCTGATTTACTGAAATACAAAAATATATATTTTCTTAGGTGGCTGTGATTTCTAATTAGATAAAAAAATTAATTCTAAAAAATTTCCCTTTTTAAAAACTTTTCTTTGAATTTGCAAAAAAAAGGGGCTTTAGTCTTGGATAAATTTTTAGTTTTTTTTATTTATATTTTTTTTAAATTTTTTTAATTTTTATTTTAAATAAAAATTTTTAATAAAATATTTTTTTCACCTTTAAAAAAAAAAAATTTCCCCCAAAGGAAGAAAAAATCAAACTTTTTTAAAATTAAAATTTTTAAATTTAAATAATTTTTAATTTTAGGCCTAAAAATTTTTTGAAAATTTTGGTTTTTAAAAAAAATTTTTTTAATGTTTTTGGGAAAAAGGGTTTTTTTTACAAAAATAAAAAAAGGAAAAATTTTTTTGTATTTAATTTTTAATTTTTTAAAAGGGAGGGGAAAGTTTTAAAAAAATTTTTCTTATTTTTGCTTAAAGGGGAAAATCGTCCGTCGAATAGTTTTTTCAAAATCGCCGATTAACTATTTTTCAGTGATTTTTGGAAAACTCAGCGTATAAAGTGTAATTGTCCGATTTGTATTTTAGTAGCAGATTATTAAAACTTCAAATTTATTCTCAGAGATAGTGCATTGAAAACAGAGTGTCAGTAACTCCGTCCTGGGGCATGATACGTCAAGTCAATTTGCCAGGTTGAATAATTGTCTTGTCCGGTGTGACCCAATCCTTTAGGCTGATAAACGATATACTTAATAGAGGCGATGTTGCCACATTTATCACATCTCTGGTGAAATCTAGTCCAAAAGGGTTTTTTCTTTTATTTTTTTTTAAAAAAAATTACAATATTTTTGGCCCAAAAAAATTTTTTTTTGGTAAATTAATTGTTTAGAAATTTTTGGCCGGGCCCCTTACCTTTTTTGGAAATTTAATTAAAATTAAAATTAAAAATTTAAATTTTTTTTTTTTTGGGTTGACAAATATTTTTATTATTAAAGTTACATAAGTTTTGAAAAAAAAATTAAAACTACTTGTTTCTATCCAAATAAACTTTTATTTTTTAAACTTATTATATTATTAAATCAATCATTGGTATACAAAAATAATTTAATTTATTGTCGCTAAGGGTCCGTTTACTTCCATGACTCGTAATATATGCCTAACTGGTCTCATGAGGTTTTGGACATCATGTATATTTATTTCTCTTACTTTTTGGAAGATTCGCTGTCGAAGTTCTTGTTCGTTTCGTGCTTTCAGGCCGTTACTGTTGACTTTATGAGCTAATCGAGCCAAGAAAGTTTCAATTGGCCTGTCTTGGGGGACATTAGGGGGGTTATAAATCCTAGGCACATACGGAATATTTCTTGTTTCCAGCCAGTCTAGTGTACCTCTGGCATAATATGCTGATGCCAGATCTGGCCGAAACATATTATTTTCATCACCGTGGTGTACGTTAATAAAATTAAGCAATTTAGTTAAACAATCTCTGATGTAGACCTTGGCATTCACTGCCTTTCCCCTTACATGACCAACAAAAGGCCTGGAAACACCTCTTTCCGATATGGGACACCATACCAATACTTTATCTGAAAACTTAGCTTTGGCTTTATATCAAACTTCATTTGGGGTCTTTTCTATATTGTCGGTGTAAAATCCAGAATTTCCAGGTAGTTCTGCATAGTTAAGGGTGAAATATTTTTCATTATCCATGACAATCAATCTGTTATTTGCGAAGTGAACTCGTCTGAAATTGCGACAGCACCTGGGTATTCTTGTTAGCTGAACATCAGTATATTTGGGTGCCTTTTTCCTTTTTTGGTATTTTAAATTACTTCTAGCAATATACCAAGAAACAGTTGCGTTGGAAATTCAGAAGCGAGGACCAACCTTTCTGGTAGACTATCCAACGACTAGTGATGAGCGAGACCGGTCTTGGTCTTGCGGTCTTGGTCTTGGTCTTGCAGCAAGACCAAGAACAAGACCGCCTTTTCACTTGCAAGACCAAGACCAAGACCGGGGTATGCAAGACCAAGACCAAGACCGAGGTGTGCAAGACTACGCAAGACCAAGACCGACCTGCAAGACTCTTGCACTTCTGCGACTTTTTTGATATTTTAATATTTAATTTTTATAATCAATATACAGAGGTATTTCATACAGACATGACAAAAAATGTGTCAAGAACTGCCAAAAGAGGCGACTATTTAATAAGTAAGAGTTTCTTTAATAAAATAATAATTAAATCGATCACTTTGTTTTTTTAGTTCTTAACAACGATAACGGGTAAATTTAATAACATGTTTCAAAAATAATGAGATGGTGACTTAATGGTCCGACAAAGCTTGACATTTCCAAAATCGTTTACGACAGAGAAAAACTAGGGGTACAAAAGTTATAGAAGCTAAAAATTATTTTCATATTTCTAGTGATGCCACTTACAGGGTGGATCAAAAATCTCCAAAACCCAGAAAAATACATTATTTTTGATCCACACTGTAAGAAGTAGCACCACTAGATTACTTCTTAAAATTAAGATATAAATGTGAAAGTAATGGATTATTAAAAAATATATTTGCTATGTGATAAAGGAATACTTTTTTTTATAAATGGATTGTACAAATCACTTCCGGTTTAGACGGAAAAGTCAAAACCGAAAATGATATTTAAAAACCATCTGCATTAACATTGTTCTTATGTAACAACAATTTCAAGCATAATATACAGGGTGGTGATTTTTTATAAATTGATTTTTTGACATAATTTTTTTATTTTAGGGGAAAAGCTAAAAATAAGGGAGTTTTCTTGAGTGGCAGTGGATCGATCGGAAAATTCTGCAAAAGAAAATAATTTTACATTTCATCCCTTTTTGTCTATAATTTTTCACTATCATGGACGATTTCGGAGATATCGAGCTTTGTCACACTATTGAGCCCCCTTATATCTGCAGATTGTTTATAAAGTATTTCCACAAACTTTGTACGGCAAATGTTTAACTAATTTGTAGATAAAAGGTTCATATAAACTAAAAAGTTTTTTTTAAATAACTTTTTTTAATCAGAAACCAATGTTTACATCAGAATTATTTTCACGGAAATTTCACATCTGGTTGAAATTAAAAGATTTTTTTCTGCTCACACAGTACACAGTTTTGTATTGGCTTTAATTTTGTATTCTTCTTCAAAGAAAATTTATATAATTCTTATCCCTAAAATGTTTCTATATGCCACTAAATGTATAAAAGAAGGTTGTGTCTTAATTTAACCAAAAATAGAGCGCTATACAGGGTGGATTTACGCAAAGGCTGAGTAGGCTGAAGCCTAGGGCGGCAAATATTATGGGCGGCAAATTTACGATAAATTAAAAAATGTAATGGTAAATTAATAAAAAAATTAGCGAATAAATAAAAAATTCCTGAAATGTGTTTGTTTTAAAGAATTGATATTTAATTTTCTGTATGTTTTACTTTTGTTTAATTTGTTTAATATATTTTTATAAGAACTACTAGTGTAGTTTACTTTCTTTTATTGCTAAATTTTTCGTTCTGATATCCAAAAATATTGAGATATTAGGGCGACAAAAATATATTAGCCTATGGGCGGAAAAAGTTAAATCCGGCCCTGGTGCTATAAAATAGGGCAAAATAAAAAGAAAAAATGTCAATATTACTATTTTTCGATTTTTTATCGCCAGAAATAGGTGGAGCCGCGATTTTAAACAATTACTATTTAAATTATATAATGTTATAAATACCAAATAACAATATTCTAAAATTAAATAAATAACTTAATCTATATTTAAAAATTATAAACTTCATCAAGTCCTAGGTCTTCCTGGATTGATCCTAGTACCGATGCTGCATTACCCCGTTGCACAGCTAAACCAATTCTTTGGATAATGAAACTTCGAGATTTTTTGCATTGTATTTTTTTGCAAATTTCATTAATAAAACCCTTAGCCTCATCACCCAAAGGACCAAAAGTTTCAACAGCAAAAGGAATGAAGATAAAGCGTTCTTCAAGCTCTTTATATTTTAGATGTTTTTTATTCTCGGCAATACGAGCAGCCGCACCTACAAAATTAGAAGTTTTGTCCAGATAGGATTTTGCAAGTGTATGGCTGCAAGTAGCGTCCCAAAGTAATTGTTTTCCATATTTCCAGGGAATTAAGGTCATTCCATCTACCCGTTTTCCATCGCTTCTGCAAACTCCAAGAGGCTCTAACACAGAAGGATTTTCAGCTAAAATCAGAGCTCTTTTGATAATGTCATTTATCTGACTGTGTCTAGAAGAAAAACAATTACCTATATTTTTTTAATAAATTAATTGTTTTCGAATAAAATTAAAGTATTTCTTTTTTTCTCCTGTGTACAATAAAGTAATTTTTATGACGAAATTTGGAGTTTTTGTTAGAGCAATTTTTTTATATAATGCTTTTTTGTCGTAAAACCAATATTAAAAAAAAATCATTTGGCAAGAGAATTCACGCACACGCTGTATAATGTTGTTGGTTGTATACCATATCGGTAAAATAATTGTACTAACTAGCCCGTATCATTGCCAAACAGTTTTATTGTAAATTTTTCCGTAGATACAAGAAAAAGTCAAATCCCTTGGCAACAATGCTTCGGGAAAATTTTGCATACAGTTATCTGGTTTAAATGACTCGGAGTACGAGGCATAAAAATGAAATTGGTTATAAATGCCGCAATAAATTGCAATTACACACATGATTTGACTGCATAAATGCCTACTCCGTATTTCGGGGCATACTTGTTATTATGGGTGTCATAAAAAATTTTTTTA
>JAHBCN010026631.1:0-10527 GCA_019359885.1 Listronotus oregonensis | reverse complement strand
GAATAAAAAAAAAGTATGAATTAATAATGTTTTTTTTTACGACCATCCATATTTTTTTTTTTTTCCCCCACACGTTTTTAACAATATCTACCAATTTGGATGCCTATATTTAATCTACCCTGTCGTTTTTTTTTAATAAAAAATTTTTTTCTTTAAAAAATTTTTTTAAATTAAAATTAAAATTTGTCATTTAGTGCCATATATTTACATAAAATTGATTAATGACCGAAAAAAAATAAAACTCAAAAAAAAAAAAGTTGATTTTTTTTAAATAACGATGTTAAAACTAAATGTTGCTATAAACTAAAAAAAATATGGGCGACTGACGGCTGTATTCTTATGTTTATATCACGGCCAATTATGCGAAATTCAATTTTAAAATTGAAACGGGGGTTTATGGACAAAATTTTTAAAAAAAAAAACTATTGGGTATTGAAAATTTTTAAAAAAAGTTTAAAAAAACGACGTATTTTAATGTTTAAAAAAAAAATTTTTTTTTAAAAAAGGGAAAAAAAAGATCTTTTGGTTCACCCCCAAAAAAAATTTTAAAAATTTTGGGAAAAAAAAAAACTACACCACTGAATTCTAAGTAAAAATGCCTACTAACATCAATTTTACTTCTCCTGTAAGTTACAAGATAACTGAAATAGGGGGAAGTCAAAAACGGAAAAAATAAATTTCGTCCTGTATGTAAAAATCGAAAAACCATGAAAAACATTTTAGTGTCATGTTTTGTTTCATTAAAAAGTAGCGACACATCGCGAAAACCACGTTTCCTTTAATAATAACCGAGATACTCCGTAATTACAATGAAATCCGGACATTTTTTTTTAAAAAAGCATTTTTACACTCTTTGATTTATGGCACCCCCCCTAGGGGGGGGGCCATCAAATGTCACAATTTTTGAAACATGTTTTTTTTAAAAAAAGTTAAAAAAAACTATTGCCTCCCCCTTAGCGGTCGTTTTTGCAACAAAATTTTATAGCAAAAAAGGCTAAAAAAAAGGAAGTGACTAGTTCCCATACAGCAACTGTAAATATATCACCAAGAAAACAAATTATATATTTTCTATTATTTAAAAAAAAAATATTTAAAAAAAAAGGGCAAAAATCTTGACATAAGAAGTAAACAAGGACAGGTCAGAAATTTTTATTTGCGTCCCCAAAGAAATTTGTTTTCTAACTTACAATTAGATGCATGAGGAACACTCTATTATCAAATTAAAAATGGTCATGGTAGTTTCACAAGTAAAATAATGTTTTATTTTAATACAGGCGAGTGTTAAATAATTTAAATACTAGAATGGGGGGATGATAGTAAAAAAAAAATAGAGATGGAAATAAGAGGTGCCACAGTAACCCCCGTGGTACCCCAGCTTTTTTGGTGTTAGCAAAAAAGTAACCATCTACATCTACAATAACTGAAAACTTAGAGTGAAACAGAATCTGGAGACCCAAAAAAAAAAAATTTAGGAAAAAAAATATGTTTATGACCCCCAAAATGGCCCCAAAAAACCCTTTGATACAAAAAATGAAAAAACTAAATTTTAAACTGTTAACTATCGATGTTAACACAGAAAACAATCATCGATGCCTTAAAAAGCAATAATTTTTCCCCAAAAGAAATTAAAACCCATCCCCAAAAGGTTTTTTTTTTTAGCCAAGACGTTTAAAAATTTTATCGGTACATTGGTAACAAAACATGGGGGTCTACTTCGATGAACGTCGCCCAGCACAAAAGGGTTAAAAATCTGTGGTTAGGTTGTTTTTCGGGACAATATTTTTTTTTTAATTTTGCAGTTTTTTTTTGACCTCTGACCAGTAAAACACGCGATAAAAAGCTACAAAACTTATTTCAAAAAGGGGCCCTTGGCGAGTCTTTTCCCAAATGTTTTTAAACCCCAAAAAGAAGAAATTTTCCCCCGTTAAGGGGGCCCTTTTTTTTTGGTTTTAACCCCGTGAACAGAAAAGGGCCCCGGGTTTATGTATTTTTACGTCTATGACACAAGACGTTGTTGTTTTTCTATGGCGGAAGATTGGTTGCGCCCCCGGCGTGGGGCGTCAGATTAAGCAAGCTGGTTGTCCCAATCCCCGTATCAGTCCTTGGTTTGAACGTCATTATTTGTGCCCTTCATTTTAAAACACTGGAAAAATAATATTGGAAAAAACTGGAATTTTCAAAAAGCCCAACATCCAGACTGTCTACTGGCAAAGCCCGAAAAAAAAAGGGGGTGAGTAGGGGGAGCTGGCGAATGACTAGTATCAAAGCCATAAACATAGCAGTTTAGTTCAGTTCAGTTTTAATTTGGGTGTTCTGGTTTTGAAATTTATTTCTGAATATTTTGCTCTTAACTCTTTTTATCAAAATGAAAATTTTCTTGTTAACATAATTTAAATAATTAAATCGTTTGTTATGAAAGGTTATACCTATAGATCTTAATAGGATGGGTTTAGTGATATCCTTGTTGAATTATTTTCAACCGGAAAGGATAATGGAGGACCTTTTTTTTTAGTGTCAGCTGCCCAAAAAGGGGTTTTTTAAGTATTTAAATTGGGGTTAAAAATGATTAAAAAACTAATTGATCAAAGTAATTTATTTAGAAAAAAAAACCCCCAAACTCCCCAACTTTTCATAATTGAAATTAATTTGGAATATGTCAAATGTAAAAAATCAATGTATTTTTTCCCCTTGAAAGTGATGGAGTTGTTGGAGCTTTCCCTTTTTTTAGTTCCTATTTTTTCAGGTAAAAGATGAGTACTACGTGCAAGATGATAGACGCTCCATGGGTTTATCGCTCTCCCCGGGGGTTAAAAAAAATTTAAAAAAACTGCACTAATCAAACCAAAAGTTTGGCTAAGAGGGGGTTGACGGTACTTTTATTGCATGGACAGGTAATGACGAAGAACAAAAAGGGGTTTTTCCCAAAACATCTAAATTGCCTCAGACCTTGCATCAAATTTACAATGGAGAAGGAGCAAAATTCGGCCCTATTTTTTCTTGACGTTCTAGTAAAGGGGGAAATAATGGACAGATACAAAACTCAAAAACAGAAAACCTACCCACACTAAACAATATTTACACCAGAATTTTAATCACTCAAAGGGAAACAAAACGGGGGGGCATACGTACTTTCTATAACCGCACAGTGACATCATGACAGTAAGGAATTTACGGGAGGAAATAAGTAACATAACTAGGGATATTAAACAGAACAGATACAGTGAAAAAAATGGTAAAAAGGGGAAAAAAACGAATAATATCAAAATAAGACAAAAAAAACTCTAACTTGAACGAAAGTCCCCTGACCAAATATTTATGACAATTCTATATATTAAAGGAACTTAAAAAAGATCCGCAGAATCCCCCAATAATTATAATATTAAAACGGCATTAAAATCCCAAACTACTCTAAGTATTTTTTTTAAAACAGACAAAAGGGGGAAAAATGTTTTTTTAAAAAAGAATGAACCACTCGAAGTTAGAGTTAAAAAAAAAAAAAACCCCCGGGGAAAAAAAGGGGAAACCCCAAAAAAATGGATTGCAGAACACGCTTGGTCAAAACAACACCGCATACAATGGGGGGAAAAAATTAAAAAAAGTAATAATTGCAAACAACATAGTTTTTAGTTATCACTTAAAAGCGGCTGGAGATATGTCACCAACCGAAACGGTGTGTATCAATTAACAAATAAATACAATGGAAGTTCAAATTATTTAGTGTTATTGAATTTCAATGTGATCGCAACATCATGACCTTAGCGCCATCCTACGTCCATTAATTATTTGTGTTGTAGAATAATATCCGTATATGAAAAAGTAATCAGCTCTTTTATGTCCGCTGGCTAACCCGGTATATCCTTCAAATCCAAATTTTTTTATCTTAAAAATGGTTATTTTTATTTTACCGTAAAAATCTGGCCTATCATAAACATCGTATGTTTTTCTGAAAACCCTTAAGTATCAAAACCTGTAGAAAATACGTTTCGGTTAAAACTACCTACAGATAATGTTTCGGAAGGCCATCGTTTGCGTCACTAGAGATGTCGATTTACTCAAAGCGGGGGAAAATATGAAATACGGTGTTTTATTATGTAATTAGTTTTTATTGACTGTCGTCCTGGGGTAGTAAAAATAGGTTACCCCCGGTTTTTTTTAAACCCCAAAGGGTTGAAAATTTTTTTTTTTTTGCAAATAGGTCAATTTCGTTAGATATCAGTTATCACATGCGAATTTTTTTTTGTTTATAAATTTAATAAGTAAACAAGTCAGAGTTTTGCAAAATATGATATGATATTTTATTTAAATTTTCGTGTCCCGAAAATTGTTTGTCGGGTTTTTTTTTTTAAAAGAGCCCAGTTTAACCTGGTCCCAAGGTACAGACCCACGTTTTTAAAAAAAAGAATGACTCTTGGGGGTTTTTTTTTGGGAAATAATTGGGACTTGATAAAATTCAAACCCCATTCCATTTTCAACTGTCATTTGGTTGATTTAGTCGTTTTATTTTTTAAAAATTTTAATGGTTTATTTTTTTTTTGGCAAAATTTTAAAATTTTTGCCCGTCTTGCATTTTTGTGTTTTTCAGTCTCTCCAAAAAAAATTATTCGGGTTTGCAAATCCGAAAGAAAAAATCTTTTGTGGGAGACCCCATAAAAAATTTTTAAAATTTAAAAATCCGTTTTTTTTACATCTGTGTTATAGATCTAGGAAAAGGTCAACGACCCTTTTGGTCGGATTTAGGGGGATCATTGCCCGAAGGTAATAACCCAAAACCCCCCAGCCTAAAAAGGGGGTTTTTCCCGATTTTGAAAAGGACTATCAACTTGTCGGATACACAAGTTCTTTCCCCCCCCTTCGACCCCCTGAAAGGCGGAGTTTCAAAATTTTTTGGATGACCAAAATGAAAAAAAAACTAAAATTAATCAGCACCCTTTAAAAAAACCCATAATGTTTTTTTTTCCCTTTTTTTTTAAAATGTTCTTTTTTATTTGCCTTCAAATGCCCTTTTTTAAAAATTTTTTAAAAGAAACAAACCGACCACGGATGCAAACCAATCATCAAAACCTTTTTTTTAAACTTTTTTTTTTTATTTACCTTCAAATGACCTAAGGGACAAACCACCACAGATTAATCAACATCCTAAAAAACCCCATACATATTTTTCGTTTTTTAAAAAAGTGTCCTTTTTTTTAAAACCTTAAATGCCCTTTTAAAAAAATTTGGGTATAAACAACACCCCCGGGATCTAACCAGATTATCAAAACCTTTTTTGAATTTTTTTTGATGTTTTAAAGGTTGGGGTTTTTGAGGGTTTTTTAAATTTTTTTTAAAAACCTTAAAAAAGTTTTAAGGGATACAAACCAACTACAAATTTTGGAATCAGCACCCTTTAAAAACCTTATAAAATGAATTTTTTTCAGAATTTCCTTTTGGGAAAACGGTTTTTAATCCCCTTTATTTTTTGGAAACCTTTTTAAAAATGAAAAAAAGGATAAAACCCCGAAACTCCAGCAAAAAAATTTTTTTTTTCAGTTTTTTTTAAAGGTTTTTTTTGGCTTCGTTTTTTTGACAAACGAACCCCAAATGATTCAAGAAAATTTTCAAAAGGCCGGAAAACCCCTTTAAAAAAAAAACATACGACCTCAGGGGTCGGGTTTTTGGATTTGGGACATTTTTTTTTTTTGGGGCCTGTGTTATGGGGCTTTTTGAAATACACTTATTTTGAATTTAAATTTTGTTTTGGATTAATATTGTTCCGTGACACCCCGTATAAAAACACGGATCCTGGTTTTACACCTTTTTTGGGATATCTGTTTTTTTTTTTTTTTTTTTTTTCCAATGTCTGTCCCAATTTTTCGTCGGGAAGTAAAAAATGGCCCCGGGAAAAATTTTTCTTTGGTTTTTAATGTGGTAAAAATTGGGCTAAAAGTGGGAACTTTTTTGGAAGGGAAAAAATTCTCCAGCGCCCTCAGGATAATCCGCAATGACCGTCGAAAAAGGGAAAAACTAAGGTAACCTATTTTTAATAAATTATTAACCTAAATAAAATAATTCTAACCTTTTACAATTCTATTAACTAAACAGATCTTTTTAAAGTCTGTAACAATATCATTCTCTGGACTTTTTTTAATCAATCGAAAACACTTTATTATACCATTTCTCTAAAAAATTTTTAAAATCACGATTTGGGGGGAAATACAATTGAAACACATTCAGTTAAAGGTTAGGTTCCCCCCTTTAAAAAGGGGGTTTAAAAAAAAAATAAAAATCCCCCCCAATTTTTTTCCCCACCCTTTAAAAAAGGGGAAAAATTTTTAAAAATTTTAAAAAAATTTCCCTTTTTTCCAAAAAATGCTCTAAGTTTTTTTAATATAAATAAAATAAATTTTTTTTTGGGGTTTTTAAAAAAAATTTGGTTTATTTTTTTTTCCCCCCCGCCGGGTTTTCGTGAGGGTTAAAAATACCTTCTTTAATCTTCAGGGGATAGTAGCCGAAATTTTATAATTATTGTATTTTTAAATTTGCTAAATGACAAACGAAACGGTAAAAATAATATTTTAAAATTTTCCCCCAAATGGACAATAATTTAAATTTTTAAAAATTAAAAAAAAGTAGTAAAATCAGCAGCAACAACAAGAATGCCAGCTGTTCCGGTAAACCCCCCCAATATAAGTCAATTATTTATTTTTAATGTTATTTTTATCAACTATAAAAATTTTCTTATTCATAACGGTTGGCACTTTTAATTAAAAAAAGCTATAACATATGACATTAAAAAAAATTTGAACAATAACTGTTTGTAATAATTTTTTTCTTAATCGCTTAAAAAAAATTTTAAATAGCCCCCCAATCGCCCCTACAGTCGACAAAAAAAATTTTTTACACATTTTTCAGCATTTTTAAATTTTTAGACACTTTGGTTTTTTTAGTGTCAACGATTGAAGTCCCCTGCGATGTTGTCAAAGTTTATTATTCAATGCTTGCTTTCAAGGGCGTAGCTAGGATTTTACATTTTTTTAAATCTAAAAGTGAGATTTCACCTATATGTACCAAAACTATTGGGGATAAAAAAATTTTTATTATGGAATTGGAAAATTAAGTTTCAAAGCTCAATTGACAGCCAGGCGTCACTAGGGGCACTAGTAAACCCCAAGGTAACGTCCAGGCTGACATGGGAATACCAAAAAGAACTGAAAGTCCTGGGAGAAGCACGGGGGAACTGTCCTGTGGGTACCAGGTCTTACGGGAAAAGAAGGCAACGAAAAAGCGAATGAGCTAGCGAGACATGGATCATCCACACCATGTATGGACCAGAACCTGCCCTTGAGGTGACCAAAACCACAGCACGAGGGCAAATCAGGAAATGGATCCGAAACAAACACGAGAAATACTGGGAAAACCTCAGTAGAATAAGACATGGAAAATGCTTTCTAAGGGGACCATCCAAAAGAACGAAAGAAGAACTACTTAGACAAAGTAGGAAAAGACTTCGCATAACAGTAGGGTTGCTAAAGGGCACGATAACCAAGAGGACACCTACAAAATAGGCTCTACAATGGGGACCCAAGTTGCAGAATTGCGACGAGGGGAAGAAACAGCCTACCATATACTGTGCGAATGTGAAGCTTGAATCACAAAAAAAGGCCTGGGCAACCGAAGATGAGCTCACAGGAATATATTAACCAACCAGTCCTGGGTTAAAAGACTTGAAAGGGGACAAGACAATGGGGCGATTGAAACTTTGCAAAAGCTGCAAAGTAAAAGTTTCTACATTATAAATTGGTCAATAATAACTTTTTACGTAAAATTCTTCAGTAAGTTCTAAGTTAAAACCCGGCAAAAATTCCAAAAGATATGAGATCCCATGTAGAAAACACTTACATCACCGCCTGTTTACCAAGTTGAAACACTGTCTTTTCACGTGTAACACAATACACAATGTGATCTTTGGTTACTCCAATCTAAGTCATACAGTATCGTACTGCATACTTTTATCTTGAGTATGTACAGGTTAGGAAATGGAAAGGGAAATGGAATTTAACTGTCGAAATTTTGGGAAATTTTAAAAATAACGAAAAAAAAGAATGCGTTTTAAACCATCAAAACAAATATTTCTATATATTTCTAATGCACATGTGCAGTACAAATTTCACACTAGAAAAATAATTTTCGAAAAAGTACACATATTACAATTACGAATAATAAAATCAAGATCTCGGGGATTCATTGATTATTGCTTGTTGGCTATTGCTTGCTTTAGAAGAAGTATAATTGCAGTCCTATGAGGACTGCATTGATGCTGAATACAATGTTCAAGGTGTGGATGATATCGATGAAGATATGTCTCTTAATAAAGTTGCACTTGTGTTTCGGTGCCGTGTGTAATTACCTTGTTTAAAAATGTTACTGTTTTCTTTGTATTTTTAAATTTTATTTTATATTAATGTATTTCACGTTTTAACTTTTGAATGACAATTCCAGTCATGTATAAATGGAAGTGTCAAAAATGCAAATTTGCTATCGGATAGAAAGGAAAAAGTTAGTGACTAAAAAAATCGATAAGTTAACGGTTCTATAAATCGTTTCGTTCATTGTTACCACAGTAGCGACTGTATTTTATATCATTCATTAATTATTATTATGTTTTTAACTTTGTTTCATTCCCGCAATTGTCTTAACCAAATACCATTCGTACCTAGATTTTTAGACAGATATTTTTTGCCTGGTTTTGAATACTTCAGAAATTTAACTTGTTTCTCAAAATCACTCAATCTACGCTCTTGTGAATATCCGGCAAAATCTGAATATTTAGGGTATTATCTATGATAAACTGTCATTAAATGTTTAGTTTTTTAGTTTTTTTTTTTATATTACCAATATTTCCATATATTTCCAATGTTTCCTAATATATTTCCGGACATTTTCATCAGTAGTACAAGGTCATCCAACGAGGACTAAACAGGCCATACTTGTGGCTTGATTCGTACTTAAAAAAAAATATGAAAAAGCCATCATGTGTATTTACGATATAAACTTGGATGATATTCCTACATGAGAAAGTAGCACAATATGGCAAACTCATTTCAGTTTTTTGACCTCACCAAATGTCATTTAAACCTTCCACTGCGAACATGTGGATTTGAATATCTGAGACAAAGAGATCGGTGGCGAAGGCTATTTTTTGCCATTTTTTCTTAAAATTTTGGGGATTATTATCTTATTGTTAAAAATTTATGGTAAGCCGCCATTTTCAACATTTTCCATTCAGTTTACTTTCTAACAAGGAATACGAGGTTTTAATATATGAAAAAATCCATGCCATCCTGTATAATAGGTGACCTAAAAATCCAAACACTCGGTCAACATAAAATAAATTTTGTAAAAATGTCTGGAAACATACCGTTAGTAAACAATTAAGAAACTAATTTTGGCATAGATAACTTATCTTAATAAGTTCGTGTCTTTAATAATGGGTGCTGAGCAGTTATGTGCTACATTTTTTTAACAGACAACTATAATTTGGTGCCTACCTCATATCTTTTTGGGGTATCTCGTTACAGGCCACCTTAAGCTTATGTAGAAACGCTTTCCAGTATTTGAAAGAATGTAAGTTAGGGATTCTTCGATGATAATTTCCATAAGTGTTCGATTGGAGATATATCAGAAAATTGTGCAGGCCATGCTAATAGAATAATTTCAACAACTTCAAAAAAAGTATTGTTAATAGAGCTATATTTGGTCGAGTATTACCTTGCTGAAAAATCGAATTTGTCAATGTCCTTAGGTTAAGTCGAAGATGAAATTTTACAATTTGTTGGATGAAACCAAGTGCTGTGATTGTACCTGTGATGAGTACTATAGAAGACCTAGAATCGCATAAACTAGAGAAGACCTATGGGTATTGGCACCTCCAAAGCCGACGTTTTGATTAATACCTTTAGATCCATATCACGATCGATCGATTGTTAATTCGCTGGACCGGTGAGCTTGGGTTCAGTATTATACCAGGAAATAGGATAATTCTTTAGGAAGATATTTTGAAAATTTCACAACCAAGTAAGGGCAAAATAATGATTTTTGTGAGAATAAAATAGTAAATAAAACGAACCAAAACTTCTTTTCGGATACATCTCTGTCCTCTATTTGCTTTCTCATGTTATTGTCACCAAAAATACTTTTTATCAGTCTATCACTACAGATCAATCGTTTGTTTGGGTTTTAAACACAGATAAGGCAGTTTTGTAAAGAATAACGGCTACATTATGTGACATTTTGTTATTACGCAAAACACTGATTACAAAGTATACATATACAGGGTGTCCCAAAATTGGTGGACAATATTTTTAGGAGGCTAAATTTGATGAAGTTGTTTATTTACCCCCAAATTACATAAATTTTTTCAGGGGCGTTACATACAGAGTGTGTGTCTAGTGTACTATGCCCCAAATTTTGTTTAAAAATTATTAATTTATCCATCAAAAATAAATTAACGAAAATCCTAATTAAAAATTATCAGTAGTTGGCCGTATC
>JAHBCN010026630.1:0-10500 GCA_019359885.1 Listronotus oregonensis | reverse complement strand
ATCAAAGTTAAAAACCCAAAACTAACCTTATTTACACTATTTCTCCTTTTTTTTGGCCCCGGAATTTCCCCATTTTTACAAAATTGGGGTTTAAAATTTTTTACAAACCCCTTAAAAAATTTTGTTTTTTTTAAATTTTTAAATTTTTTTCCCATTTAATTGCAAACCCCCCAACCCCCGGGGCGCAACATGAAGGCAACCATGTATACACTAGACTTTTTGAAAACAAAGTTTTTCCCCTTGAATTTAAAGTTCGCAATTTAATGGAAAAAAGGTTAAAAATAAATAAAAAAAAAAAAGGTTTTTAAAAAAGGTGTTTATAAAATATTGGGGCCACTTTAGTGTAACAATCAAAATTTGTAAAAAGGGGGAAATATAGTAAAAAATTAGGTTAGTTTGTTTTTTTAATTTTGATGATAAAAATTTAAACGAAATTGGAAATTTTTTCAAATTGTAATCCCCCCAAAAAAATTTTTTACCAAATTTTGGGTCAAAATGGAAAAATTTTTTCAAAATTAAAAAATTTTTAAAACCAATTTAAAATCTTATAATTAATTAGGTATACTTTTTAAAATTTCCCGTAGTATTCTAACAAATTACGAAATAAGATCAAAAAGGCAAAATTAATTTTTTTTTAATAAATTTTAAGTTTTCTTGCCCTAAATAAAAAAATGTTAAATTTTTTTTTTAAAATAGAAATTTAAAAGGGGGGCCCCAAGAAGTTAAAAGATATATTCAAGGAAATAGTCGGTCTCTGCTTAAAAATTTTTTTAAGTTATTTAAACCCCAAAAAATGCTTTGTTTAAATTGAAAAAAAAAAAATTAAAAAAAAAAATACTTTTTTAAAAAATTAAAGTCTTATCCTAAAATTTTTTTATTTTTTTTTAATTTTTTCCCATAAAAAAATTTCCTTAAAAATTTCAAAGATAATTATAATTTTTTAACAGCAAGTGACTTTGGGGAACAAAAAATAATAATAAATAGGGGTTTTAAGTTATCCAAAATCAAAATATTTTTCAAAAATTTGGTTTACTTTTAATGATGGTTAGTTAGAAATCAATTCAAAAAAATAAAGAATAAAGGATACTAAATTAATTTTTTTAAATCAAAAAAAAAAGGGAAAAAAAACCTTATAATTTTTTAAAAGAATCTAATTTTTGTTTTTCCCGATTATTATTTTTTTAAAAAAAAATTAAAACAAATTTTTAAAAAAAAAAAAAATTCAAAAATTAAGAAAAAACCTTTTTTTTCCCCTTTTTTAAAAATTTTGATTAAAATCAAATTATTCTTTATTTTTGTCTTATTAAAAATATTTATATCCCTTTTTTATCTAGAAATTACTAAACTAAACCAAAACCCTTAAACCACAATAGGCAAATAATCCAATTAAAATTTTTTTAAATTTTATATTCAAATCTTTTTCTTGGGAACAAAAAACAATAAGAGATAGACTTTAGGTTAGCCCAAATCAATTATTTTTTAAAAAAGTTTCTTTTTAGAAGAGAGTTAGTTTTAAATATCCTTCATAATACAAAAATTATTAAACAATTTTTAAAAATTCAAAAATTAAATTTAAATTTTTTTTTTAAAATTTCCCGTAGTATCTCTAAAAATTACGAAATAAGATCAGAAAGGAAAAAATTAATTTTTTTTTAAAAAATTTTTTTAATTTTTCTTGCCCTTTAAAAAAAAATGTTAAAATTTTTTTCTAAAATAGAAATTTGGGAAAAGGGGGGAATGAGAATTTAAAAAAAAGATATATTCAAGGAAATAGTCAGTTCTCCTTAAAAAAATTTTAAGTTCCCTAAACCCAAAATGCTTTTTTTAAAATTTGGGAAAAAAATAAAAAATTTAAAAAAAAAATTACTTATTTAAAATTAAAGTCTTATCCTAAAATTTTTTTGTTTTTTTATTACTTCCCCTTAAAAAAAATTAAACAAAAAATTCCAAAAAAAAATTAAAATTTTTTTTAACAGCAAGTGATTTGTGAGAACAAAAAATAATAATAAATAGTGTTTAAGTTATCCAAAATCAAAATATTTTTCTAAAATTGTTTACTTTTAATGATGTTTAGTTAGAAATCAATTCTTAAAACCTAATAAATGAATAACGGATACTAAATTAATTCTTTTTATCTAAAAAAATTGATTGAAATACTTATAATTTTATTAAAAAGAATCTAATTTTGCTTTTCCGATTATATTTATTTAGAAAATGAAACAAATTGTTTAAAACAAAAAAAAATTGCAAAAATTACATGAATAAAACCTTTTTTTCCACTTTTGTACAGAAATTTTTAGTTAAAATCAAATTATTCTTTATTTTTCGTCTTATTAAAAATATTTATATACCTTTTTGTCTAGACAAGTTACTACAACTGACCACAACTAACCACAATAGGCAAATAATCCACTAAAATTATTATTTTATATTCAAATCTATTTCGTGGGAACAAAAAACAATACGAGATAGACTTTAGGTTAGCCCAAATCAATTATTTTTTAAAAAAGTTTTACTTTAGAAGAGAGTTAGTATTAAATATCCTTCATAATACAAAAATTATTAAACAATTCTTAAAATCTTATGAATTAATTAGGTATACTTTTAAAATTTACTGTAGTATCTCTAACAAATTACGAAATAAGATCAGAAAGGCAAAAATTAACTTTTTTAATAAATTTTTTAAGTTTTCTTGACCTAAATGAAAAATGTTAAAATTTTTTTCTTAAAATAGAAATTTGGGAAAAGGGGGGCATGAGAAGTTAAAAGATATATTCAAGGTTAAATAGTCAGTCTCTGCTTAATAATTTTAAGTTACTTAACCCAAAATGCTTTGTTTAAATTAAAAAAAATAATAAATTAAAAAAAAAAAATACTTATTTAAAAAATTAAAGTCTTATCCTAGAATTTTTAGTTTTTTTATTACTTGTCCATATAAAAATTAGCAAACAATTCAAGAAAATTATAATTTTTTAACAGCAAGTGACTTGTGAGAACAAAAAATAATAATAAATAGTGTTTAAGTTATCCAAAATAAAAATTTTTTTCTAAAATTGTTTATTTTTAATGATGGTTAGTTAGAAATCAATTCTAAAAACCTAATAAATGAATAAAGGATACTAAATTAATCTTTTTATCTAAAAAAATTGATTAAAAATTATAATTTTATTAAAAAGTCAAATTTTTTTTTATTATATTTATTAAAAAAATAAAACAAATTTTTTAAAAAAAAAAAATTGAAAAAATTTACATGAAAAAAACCTTTTTTTCCCCTTTTGAAAGAAATTTTTTTTTAAAAATCAAATTATTCTTTATTTTTCGTCTTAAAAAAATATTTATATCCCTTTTTTATCTAGCAAGTTACTCAATTGACCACAACTAACCACAATAGGCAAATAATCCACTAAAATTATTATTTTATATTCAAATCTATTTCGTGGAAAAAAAAACAATAAAGTAATTTTAGGTTGCCCAAATAATTTTTTTTAAAAAAAGTTTCACTTTGGAAGAAAGTTAGTTAAAATATCCTTATAATAAAAAAATTATTAAACAATTTTTAAAATCTTTTTAAATTTTGGTATACTTTTTAAAATTTACCGTATATCTCTAACAAATTACGAAATAAGATCAGAAAGGCAAAAATTAATTTTTTTTAAAAAATTTTTTAAGTTTCTTGACCTAAATAAAAAAATTTAAATTTTTTTTCAAAAATTTTAAAATTTGGAAGGGGGGCATGAAATTTAAAAAGATATATTAAAAAGGAAATAGTCATCTCCTTAAAAATTTTTAATTACTTAACCCAAAATGCTTTGTTTAAATTAAAAAGAATAATAAATTAAAAAAAAAACTTATTTAAAAAATTAAAGTTTTTTTCCTAAATTTTTAGTGTTTTAATTACTTTCATAAAAAAATTAGCAAACAATTAAAAAAAAATTAAAATTTTTTTAACGCAAGTGACTTGGAGAACAAAAAATAATAAATAGTGTTTAAGTTACCCAAAAAATAAAAATATTTTTCTAAAATTGTTTACTTTTAATGATGGTTATTTAAAAATCAATTCTAAAAACCTAATAAATGAAAAAAAAGGATACTAAATTAATTTTTTTATCAAAAAAAATTAAAATACTTATAATTTTAATAAAGAATCTAATTTTTGCTATTCCGATTATATTTATTAGAAAATAAAACAAATTGTTTAAAACAAAAAAAATGCAAAAATTACATGAATAAAACCTTTTTTTTCCCCTTTTTACAGAAATTTTTAGTTAAAATCAAATTATTCTTTATTTTCGTCTTATTAAAAATATTTATATACCTTTTATCTGAAAGTTCTACAACTCCCACAACTAACCACAATAGGCAAATAATCCACAAAAATTATTATATATTCAAATCTATTTCTGGAACAAAAAACAATAGAGATAGACTTTAGGTTTCCCCTTTTAAATGAATTATTTTTTAAAAAGTTTCCTTTGGAAGAGTTAGTTTAAATATCTTCATAATACAAAAATTATTAAACAATTCTTAAATCTTATAATTAATTAGGTATACTTTTAAAATTTACCGTAGTATCTCTAACAAATTACGAAATAAGATCAGAAAGGCAAAAATTAACTTTTTTAAATAAATTTTTAAGTTTTCGTGACCTAAATGAAAAATGTTAGAATTTTTTCAAAAATAGAAATTTGGGAAAAGGGGTGCATGAGAAGTTAAAAGATATATTAAAAGGAAATAGTCGATCTCTGCTTAATAATTTTAAGTTACTTAACCCAAATGCTTTGTTTAAATTGAAAAGAATAATAAATTAAAAAAAAATACTTATTTAAAAATTAAAGTCTTATCCTAGAATTTTTAGTGTTTTTATTACTTGTCCATATAAAAATTAGCAAACAATTCAAGAAAATTATAATTTTTTAACTGCAAGTGACTTGTGAGAACAAAAAATAATAATAAATAGTGTTTAAGTTATCCAAAATCAAAATATTTTTCTTAAATTGTTTACTTTTAATGATGGTTAGTTAGAAATCAATTCTAAAAACCTAATAAATGAATAAAGGATACTAAATTAATCTTTTCATCTAAAAAAATTGATTAAAATACTTATAATTTTATTAAAAAGAATCTAATTTTTGCTTTTCCGATTATATTTATTTAGAAAATAAAACAAATTGTTTAAAACAAAAAAAAATTGCAAAATTTACATGAATAAAACCTTTTTTTTCCCCTTTTGTACAGAAATTTTTGGTTAAAATCAAATTATTCTTTATTCTTCGTCTTATTAAAAATATTTATATACCTTTTTATCTAGACAAGTTACTACAATTGACCACAACTAACCACAGTAGGCAAATAATCCACTAAAATTATTATTTTATATTCAAATCTATTTCGTGGGAACAAAAAACAATAAGAGATACACTTTAGGTTAGCCCAAATCAATTATTTTTTAAAAAAGTTTCACTTTAGAAGAAAGTTAGTTATAAATATCCTTCATAATACAAAAATTATTAAACAATTCTTAAAATCTCATAAATTAATTAGGTATACTTTTTAAAATTTACCGTAGTATCTCTAACAAATAACGAAATAAGATCAGAAAGGCAAAAATTAACTTTCTTTAATAAATTTTTAAGTTTTCTTGACCTAAATGAAAAATGTTAGAATTTTTTTCTAAAAATAGTAATTGGAAAGGGGGCATGAGAAGTTAAAAGATATATTCAAGGAAATAGTCAGTCTCTGCTTAATAATTTTAAGTTACTTAAAATAAAATGCTTTGTTTAAATTGAAAAAAATAATAAATAAAAAAAAAATTACTATTTAAAAAATTAAAGTCTTATCCTAGAATTTTTAGTGTTTTTATTACTTGCCCATATAAGAATTAGCAAACAATTCAAGAAAATTATAATTTTTTAACAGCAAGTGAGTGAGAACAAAAAATAATAATAAATAGTGTTTAAGTTATCCAACCAAAATCAAAATATTTTTCTAAAATTGTTTACTTTTAATGATGGTTAGTTAGAAATCAATTCTAAAAACCTAATAAATGAATAAAGGATACTAAATTAATCTTTTTATCTAAAAAAATTGATTGAAATACTTATAACTTTATTAAAAAGAATCTAATTTTTGCTTTTCCGATTATATTTATTAAGAAAATAAAACAAATTGTTTAAAACAAAAAAAAAATTGCAAAAATTACATGAACAAAACCTTTTTTTTCCCCTTTTGTACAGGAATTTTTGGTTAAGAAATCAATTCAAAAAACCTAATAAATGAATAAAGGATACTAAATTAATATTTTTATCTAAAAAAATTGATTGAAATACTTATAACTTTATTAAAAAAATCTAATTTTTGCTTTTCCGATTATATTTATTAAGAAAATAAAACAAATTGTTTAAAACAAAAAAAAAAATGCAAAAATTACATGAACAAAACCTTTTTTTTTCCCCTTTTGTACAAAAATTTTTGGTTAAAATCAAATTATTCTTTATTTTTCGTCTTATTAATTTTATCTAGACAAGTTACTACAACTGACCCCAACTAACCACAATAGGCAAATAATCAACTAATATTATTATTTTATATTCAAATCTATTTCGTGGGAACAGAAAACAATATTAGATAGACTTTAGGTTAGCCCAAATCAATTATTTTTTAAAAAAGTTTCACTTTAGGAGAGAGTTAGTTTTAAATATCCTTTATAATACAAAAGTTATTAAACAATTCTTAAAATCTTATAAATTAATTAGGTATACTTTTTGAAATTTACCGTAAAAATTAACTTTTTTTTAATAAATTTTTAAGTTTTCTTGACCCAAATGAAAAATGTTAGAATTTTTTTCTAAAAATAGTAATTGGGAAGGGTGCATGAGAAGTTAAAAGATATATTCAAGGAAATAGTCAATCTCTGCTTAATAATTTTAAGTTACCTAACCCAAAATGCTTTGTTTAAATGGAAAAGAATAATAAATTAAAAAAAAAATACTTATTTAAAAAAATTAAAGTCTTATCCTAGAATTTTAAGTGTTTTTATTACTTGTCCATATAAAAATTAGCAAACAATTCTAGAAAATTATAATTTTTTAACAGCAAGTGACTTGTGAGAACAAAAAATTTTAATAAATAGTGTTTAAGTTATCCAAATCAAAATATTTTTCAAAATTGTTTACTTTTAATGATGGTTAGTTAGAAATCAATTCTAAAAACCTAATAAATGAATAAAGGATACTAAATTAATCTTTTTATCTAAAAAAATTGATTAAAAATACTTATAATTTTATTAAAAAGAATCTAATTTTTTGTTTTCCGATTATATTTATTAAGAAAATAAACAAATTGTTTAAAACAAAAAAAAAAATTGCAAAAATTACATGAATAAAACCTTTTTCTTCCCTTTGTACAGAAATTTTTGGTTAAAATCAAATTATTCTTTATTTTTCGTCTTATTAAAAATATTTATATACCTTTTATCTAGACAAGTTACTACAACTGACCACAACTAACCACAATGGGCAAATAATCCACTAAAATTATTATTTTATATTGAAATCTATTTCGTGGGAACAAAAACAATAAGAGATAGACTTTAGGTTAGCCCAAATTAATTATTTTTAAAAAAGTTTCACTTTAGAAGAGAGTTAGTTTTAAATAACCTTCATAATACAAAAATTATTAAACAATTCTTAAAATCTTATAAATTAATTAGGCATACTTTTTGAAATTTACCAGTATCTCTATCAAATTACGAAATAAGATCAGAAAGGCAAAAATTAACTTTTTTTAAATATATATTTTTAAGTTTTCTTCACCTAAATGAAAAATGTTAGAATTTTTTTCAAAAATAGTAATTGGAAAGGGGGCATGAGAAGTTAAAAGATATATTCAAGGAAATAGTAAATCTCTGCTTAATAATTTTAAGTTCCCAAACCCCAAAAATGCTTTGTTTAAATTAAAAAAAATAATAAAAAAAAAAAAAAATTACTTTTTTAAAAAAAAATTAAAGTCTTACCCTAAATTTTAAAGTGTTTTTATTACTTGCCCAAATAAAAATTGGCAAAAAATTCAAAAAATTTTTAAAATTTTTTAACAAAAGTAACTTTGGAAAAAAAAATTTAATAAAAAATGGTTTAAGTTATCCAAAATTAAATATTTTTTTAAAATTTTTTTTTTAATGATGGTTAGTTAGAAATCAATTCTAAAACCAAAAAATGAAAAAAAGGATACTAAATTAATTTTTTTATCAAAAAAATTTGGGTTAAAAACTTATAATTTTTTTAAAAAAAGAATCAATTTTTTCCGATTATATTTATTAAGAAAAAAAAAAATTTTTAAAAAAAAAAAAAATTGAAAAAAAATTACATGAATAAAACCTTTTTTTCCCCTTTTTTGTACAGAATTTTTTGGTTAAAATCAAATTATTCTTTTTTTTTTCGTCTTATTAAAAATATTTATATACCTTTTTATCGGACAAGTTACTACAATTGACCCCAACTAACCACAATAGGCAAATAACCCAACTAAAATTATTTTTTATTTTTAAAAAACCTATTTCTTTGGGAACAAAAAACAATAAAAGATAGACAAAAAGGTTAGCCCAAATCAATTATTTTTTAAAAAAGTTTCACTTTGGGAAGAGAGTTAGTTTTAAATATCCTTCATAATCAAAAAATTTTTAAAACAATTCTTAAAATTTTTTAAAAATTAATTAGGTATATTTTTTTAAAATTTCCCGGTAGTATCCCCTAACAAATTACGAAATAAGATCAGAAAGGCAAAAATTAATTTTTTTTTAATAAATTTTTAAGATTTCTTGACCTAAATGAAAAATGTTAGAATTTTTTCTAAAAATAGAAATTTGGGAAAAGGGGGGCATGAGAAGTTAAAAGATATATTCAAGGAAATAGTCAGTCTCCTTAATAATTTTAAGTTACTTAACCCAAAATGCATTGTTTAAATTGAAAAGAAAAATTTAAATTTAAAAAAAAAATTTCTTTTTTAAAAAAATTTAAAAAGTCTTATCCTAGAATTTTTAGAGTTTTTATTATTTGCCCATATAAAAATAAGTAACCATAATCAAAAATTATTAAAAAATTTCCCCTTAATATCTTTTAAATTAATTAGGTATATTTTTTAAAATATACTTGGAAATTTTAAAACCAAATTACGAAATAAGATAAAGAAAGGAAAAAATTAATTTTTTTTAAAAAATTTTTTTAATTTTTCTTGACCTAAATAAAAATGTTAGATTTTTTTTCTAAAAATAGAAATTTGGGAAAGGGTGCATGAGAAGTTAAAAGATTTTTTTAAGGAAATAGTCAGTCTCTGCTTAATAAATTTAAATTTTAAAACCCCAAAATGCTTTGTTTAAATTAAAAATAATAAAAAATTTAAAAAAAATACTTATTTAAAAAACAAAAAGTCTTACCCCAAAATTTTAGTGTTTTTATTACTTGCCCATATATAAATTAGCAAACAATTCAAGAAAATTATAATTTTTTAAAAGAAAATGACTTGTGAGAACAAAAAATAAAAAAAATAGTGTTTAAGCTACCCAAAATCAAAATTTTTTTTCTAAAATTGTTTACTTTTAATGATGGTTAGTTAGAAATCAATCTAAAAAACCCAATAAAAGAATAAAAATACCCAAAATTTAAACTTTTTATCTAAAAAAAATTTATTAAATACTTATAATTTTATTAAAAAAAAACTAATTTTTGCTTTTCCGATTATATTTATTAAGAAAATAAAACAAATCGTTTAAAAAAAAAAAAAAATTGCAAAAATTACATGAATAAAACTTTTTTTTTTCCCCTTTTTTTACAGAAATTTTTGGTTAAAATCAAATTATTTTTTTATTTGTCGTCTTACTAAAAAAATTTATATACCTTTTTATCTAGACAAAATTACTACAACTGACCACAACTAACCACAATAGGCAAATAATCCACTAAAATTATTATTTTATATTCAAATCTATTTCGTGGGAACAAAAAAAATAAGAGATAGACTTTAGGTTAGCCCAAATCAATTATTTTTTTAAAAAATTTCACTTTGAAGAGAGTTAGTTTTTTAAAAATCCTTCATAATACAAAAATTATTAAACAATTCTTAAAAAATTTTAAATTAATTAAATTTTCTTTTTAAAATTTACCGTAGTATCTCTAACAAATTACGAAAAAAAAGATCAGAAAGGCAAAAATTAACTTTTTTTTTAAAAAATTTTTAAGTTTTCGACCTAAAGCAAAAAGTTAGAATTTTTTTCTAAAAAAAAATAATTGGAAAGGGGGAATGAGAAGTTAAAAGATATATTCAAGGAAATAGTCAGTCTCTGCTTAATAATTTTAAGTTACTTAAAAAAAAAAATGCTTTGTTTAAATTGAAAAAAAATAAAAAAAAAAAAAAATTACTATTTAAAAAAATTTAAAATCTTATCCTAGAATTTTTAGTGTTTTTTTTACTTGCCCATATAAGAATTAGCAAAAATTCAAGAAAATTTTA
>JAHBCN010026629.1:0-10518 GCA_019359885.1 Listronotus oregonensis | reverse complement strand
GAAAATTTATTAATACAGACAGATCGAATCTGACGAATTTTGCGAAATTATTTTTGTTTTTGTGAAAAACCATAGCCAGATAAAATTTTTACTCAACTATTTTCTTATGCAAGTATTTCATTAAATTTACGTTGTTTGGGGGACACTTAAAAAAATATATTTTTTTCGCAAATTTGATCAAATGAACTAAAAAAACAATAAAGAATTCGCTTTTTTTTGTATAAATAAAATTAACAGTTTATTATTAAATTCTGATGTCCTTTTCCAAATAACTTTAAATATGCTTCAGATTAACCATTCATTAAATAATGTATTATTATATTCCATTCAGGAGAACCATTTTTTTTTAATTTGCTTCTACGTCGAATATCAAGATGTGCCAAGAAGTGCCGAAAATGTTATAGGTACTTTTCAATGTGACTGTTAAGAGAGTTTCGCATTAAAGTTGAATAAGATAGATAGATCAGACACAACAATATACTTATTGTTTTTCTTGTAACTGTTTAGCAAGCATTAAATTATTCTAACATGCCATTCGTTTCTTTCCGCAATATTAAATATGATTTCATGTCAGTTTTACGTAATGTTTATATGGACGTTGCCCATCGCAGCCTGGCATGGCGCATAAATTTTGCTCATCACGGCCCAAACCTAAATCTGGACTGCATTTAAAACGCCAAACTCGGAACAAGAATATGTTTAATTTCTTTATTAAGAGTGCATTTACTCTACACCTTAGGGGTCGGGCGAAAGGACGGGGAGTCGATGGGCGGAGACTAAAAAACTCCCACTACCACAATTTTCGTATAGCCGCATTAAAAATGTTATATTTTATTTAGGTTCTTCCAAATTCGGTGTATCGATGCGATGTTGTTTCCGATTGCAAGCCTACAGGAGATAACGTTTTTCGGTAACTATTTTTCACTTAAATGACATAAATTATACACCATTTTAAAGTTAAGGAAATAATCTATGCCTCTGCTGTAACGGATTTTTGAAATATGAGTCGAGTTAAGAGAAAATAGTATCTAAACATAACCGATTTTAGGGTGACTTTCACTCAAGGAAATATTAAAAACTAAATCCAAATTTAAAGAACTATTACAGCAGAAGCCTAGATTTAAGTGTTGACTTTCATATAGTTTTTGAAAATTATCGATAACTTTTACCGTTTTTGAGAAAAACATTATGCCCCGAACCCCAAATTGGATCCAATTTTCGCGGCGCGAATGGTCTCTTAAGTATGTTACAAACAAAAGCTACTTATATGAATCAAAAAACTAACCAGAACACACTTATTGGGACATCTCTACTTTGTTTCTCCCGATTATGCTTTTATATTTAAATCGATTTAATACTAGTTATATTTTAACACGTTGACTATAAATTTCTCTAAATTTAGCAAAACTACTCATCTTAATTTTGTCTCGGATTTTACGTACTAATTTAACATTAAAATACAACTAAATTTCTTTAGCATTATTTGCATGGAATTAACTACAATAAATTTAAATTTGAATGAAAATTGATTGTGGCCGTGTGCACGTAAGAATGTACAAAATGAAGTAATTTTGAATTTCGTACAAAATTTTTATTTAAACAAATATCCTAGCAGAGCGCTTTCGCTCCATTATAAATGCGTCAAGGAGGAGTTAAAGCATTTGGAGCGTACATAATATGTAAACAGGACATCGACATACTATAACATTATTAGTTAAAAATTAAAAGTAAAATTGTGAATGAAATCTCATATTTTTCCTTCGAAAGGGTGAAAGTAAAAAAAATAAACCCCGCTTCTTCGGAGGGAGAATGTGAGATTTCATCAGAGAAATAGAAGGGGGGAGAAAGCGCTTCGACCACTGCGCATCCAATTTTACGAGGACGGCATGTGAGCCGCCATGGTTGTCAAATCAAAATTGACATTTGTTTTGTTTTCTTTGTTGTTCTCATGGAATAAAAAGGGTTGTCGCATAAACAAGAGTTTTTCGTAAATGTTTTGTTTACTTTTTGGATTAGATTTGGCTTAGTATCATTCGTTTTATTTTAGTTAAGTGTTCCATTTATAATGCTTTAATTTAGTTTAATGAACTATGTCTTGTTGCGTGAGAGGGTGTTCCAATTCTAGAAGATATAGTACAGCAGAATTTTTTTGTAAGTACCCCATTTTATATAGTGAATTTTTTTGGGTAAATAAAAACCTATAAAAGTTAAAGCTAAAATAGTTTAATTGTAATTTTATAAGATAACATACATTATAATAGTTTAGGTCTCTTGATTTTTGCGTAGTTGCAGGCGTAACAAAATTTACATGTAATATTTTAATTTTAGATTTCCAAAAGAGGAAGTTTTGGTTAAAAAATGGTTGAGTATACTGCAAATGAACAATTGGTTAGCTAGCAATATATTTGTTTAAAACAGTTCCTGGATAGTGAACATATAGGACAAGGAAACATTTTAAGACAAAATGTTATACCTTTGCTTTTTTTTGGATGTCATTTCCACCCAAGTACCCACCAATTATCACCAATTCTATGGCGAAACACCATACCAAAACTATTCACGGGGAAAGAATAAGAAATAAGTTAACCAAGTTGATTCCATTTAATGGTCAATAAAACCTATTAATAAAAATATCTTGTTTTATTGTTAACCCAATAGTTTAAGCAAACTAACCTACCGGATTAAGTATAAGAATGTCACTTTTCTATTCCTCAGAGGGAGAGTGTGAACTTGCCCATGATTATGTCTATATAACCCTATTATTATGGTATTTTAGTATTGGCAATTGCCACATATTTATCATTCAAATTGTCTCTGAAGCAGCCTAAATATAAACTAATTACAAAATAATTTGTTCAATTAGAATGTCTGTGTGATCTACAATATTTAAACATCGATAAAAATTATCTTAAATTATACAATATAATAAGATTAGTTTAACAGGAAACAGAAATTTATGTTTGCAATTTTACAATATCAATTGTCAAAAAAAAACCTATTCTCCACTAATAATTATTTTAAGAAATTTGAGAAAATAAGCTACAAAGGCAAGGACTATGTCTGGTTGTATTCTGAAAACTAAAAAAAAGGAGTATAGGTATTGAAAAAAAGAGTATTATAAGAAAAAGATATGTGAATGGCAGCTGACCTGAGCAATGTTTAAAATGGTATAGGTAAACAAAACGAGGGCATAAGTTAAGAGGTTAGTATCATCATAGTGCATATAAAAATTAATATATAGCATGCATTTTTTTTAAATATATAGGACCTTCCTTTTATAATTTTTATAGAAAAAAAAACTCACACTTATGATCACCTGCTTAAGATGATATATTATTATAGATATTGTAAACAACCATTTTATTAAATAAAGGTGTTCAATTGGGCTAACTACATGTCTTATCCAGTGTCATTTCTTAAAGTAAATTTACTTTTTAATGCAAAAAAAAATGACATAAAATACAGTGCATAAATAAAACACTTCTTTACTGATTATTTATTTTATTTAATAAAATGCTATTTGTCCATATTGCATGTTCTGTCTGGGAAATTCTTTATATGCCTTTTATATTGTATGCATTTTTTGCTATATTCTCTTATTGTAACTTTAGGTCTGGTTGTTATTCAGAATTAGTTAACATCTTTTGTACATACCAAATTTAAAATACACCTTCGATAAGAGCACTTACATAAAAAAGTGTGAAATACTGTACACAAATTTTGAATAACAGAAGCCTTTATTTGACTTTTAAAGAATCCATTAAAAAGATATGTTTACTTTAGAGTTCTAAAGACAGCACTGCAGTTATTGGGTAAAGTTATTAAAGCTTTTTTGGGTAAACAAGTTGGTATTTCGACTTTAGCATTTCCATTTATCGTTTCTGCCAAGTCACCTGGATCTTCTTGTCCTTTTTATTAAAAAATTGTAATATATATTATATGCATATTTATAACGTATTCTGCTTTCTTTATCCTTACTAAAAAATTCAAAAACACATTATGTAGGATTTCAATATTCTGGGCTTTTTACCAAGAAAAAAATCTTCTAACCCATAAATATTTTTGAATTCATACAAATTATTCACCTGCATAGTATGCTGTTTAATAATGGTACATGTTTTCATTTTAAATTTGAATTTCATTCATAAAACGTAATATTATTCATCCAAAACCATTTTAATTAAATTTTTATTTACAAACAGATTATTAATGACAAGCACAAATGATGACAAATGACAAGCGAAAGCAACCATGGCGGCGCCCTATATTAGACTTTTCGCGCAGATTGAAGCGCTTTCTCCTCTTCTCTATTTCTCTGGATTTCATTCACAACTTTACTTTTAATTTTTAACCTAATAATGTTATAGTGTGTCGATGCCCTGTTTACATATAATGTACGCTCCAATTGGGGTAACTCCTGCTTGATGAATAGCACTGGCGATGGTTTTTACCGGAAGCGCTCTGCTAGGTATTTGTTTTAATAAAAATTTTGCACGAAATACAAAGTTTCTTAATTTTTTCTTTATTTTCTACAATATATTTTGTTGCTAAACCCCATAATCTAGTTAATCCTAATTCAAAGAAGTTTTAATTGCACATTGGGCTGAGTTAGGAATCTTTCAATGGGCATTTAAAACGTATTATCTGATATATCTCTTTTTGGGGCCAAGTTAGACGACGCCGCGTATATTTGTTCTTGTTCTTAATATGCTTAGTAGTAATTGTTAGTATGTGGATACTCTTCTGGGTTTCTACCTGTTGGTATCCTTGTTTAACAATAAAGAATAAATAAATAAATATTACTTGTGCATGCCAAAGGAAGTTATTACCTACTCTAATATTCGCATTTAAATTTTTTTTTCATGAGAATTTTTATTAAAATCTTGCATCGTTTGCTAAACTCCATAAAGGAAAAATCCGAAAATCTATATTCAATAACGGCATTCGCTATAAATGGGTTCGTGGAAATCAATTATAAAGAAGGATAGGTTTTGTGTAAACAGAGCAAGAAATAATCCTTAATCCTAGCATTTTCCAAGCCATTCAGAATTGTGATCCTTAAAAATACGACGTGTAATCGAAATCAAGACGTGAATTCAATGTAATAAATGGTATTTGTCTTTTATGCTTTTAAATAATTTTCTTCTAATATAATTCATAAAAATATTTTAAAATTTATACCTAAAAATATTTGAAAAAATATAAAATTTTATGGTTTTAAAAAATTATTAACGATTAAAGGTTAGCCTGCAGGATGGCAGTGAAGGATCTTGAATTTTCATTTTTTTTAATTTATAAAGTGAGACAAGAAACCCACACCAATTATATACCAGATGCTATTATCATCAACGTTAACACTTTTTAAAAAAAGTTTTCATTTTGGAATTGGCGAAGAAAAAGGGGAGACTTTTAAAAGCAAATCTTTATTTGATTTTTTTTGTGATTTTAATCAAATTTTATCGTCAAATCCCAAATTTCGCCAAAATATCTACATTTTTCTTGAAATTAAAGGATAATATTTGCAACTGTTGATTGAAGAAATTTCTACTATGGTTTTTTAAAGCATAGATAATTTTGCAAAATCTGGGATTTGTAGATAAAATTTAATCAAATTTACTGAAAAAAATACAAGTAAAGAATTCGCTTTTAAAATTTAGGTTTTTCTATAGGGTGGAAATCAAAAAAAAATTTTTTTTCGCGAATTCCAAAATGAGAATTTTCTTTACCAAAGTATTGCCCTTGAGACCAATAGCATCTGGTATAATACAGGATGTAAAAAGTATGATGCTCATAATTTTAATGGGCGATAGTGAAGCTCATATGACATATGTGTCAAAACTTGACAGATTTTTGTCTAAACGATGTCAAAGTTTAAATTTTGAAAGCAATTATTCCTGAAAACCTTAACAACTGGAAACTTTTGTCTTAATCGCTTATCACTACATCACTACACTACATTTGCTAATTAAATAAACTAAGTTTTAAATGTTTTAATCTACAAATAAAAAAATATTAAAAATAACAATTTTCCCTAGTTAAAAATTTAAAAACAATTGGCAACAGAGCTACCTAGAAGAGTGCGCGTTGTTGCCAAATTTTTTAAACTTTAAAAAGCCATATTTCGAAAACAATTAACTTTTGACCTATGTGTTTTTGGCTTTTTTGGCCTGTTTTGAGCTCCACTATCGCCCATTAAAATCGTGAGCATCATACTTTTTACACCCTGTTTATTTGGTGTGGATCTCATGACTTACTTTTTAGAAAGTTTAAAAATCCTAGATCCGCCACTGCAGGGTGGCCAATTCCAAGATAAAAAAACAGTACTTAAAAAAAATCATTAGGGTTAATAAACCAAGAACATTGAAGTGCCATTTTTAGCTTTAATTAGTCCTATTCATTTTAATTTTAACGGGCGGTCGAGCAAGACGTTTAATGCCAGCCACACACATTTCGAAATCCCCTAGACCGGACTGTGCAGGTCGACGGTACGGCCCGCGCAGATTTTCCCTTGAGCATTTGCGGAATGTGTGTGGGTACCAGAGAGCACATGCTTTTGCACGGGCAATGCACCTGGTAATATTTAACATTTTATATTTTTTACAAAAAAAAACCATGGAACAGTGGACACTATAATTTTTTTGTAAAAATTACTATT
Organism: Listronotus oregonensis; assembly: GCA_019359885.1. Classification (NCBI taxonomy): domain Eukaryota; kingdom Metazoa; phylum Arthropoda; class Insecta; order Coleoptera; family Curculionidae; genus Listronotus; species Listronotus oregonensis. Next base: position 3,863 of record JAHBCN010026629.1, on the reverse strand, counting down.
CTTTTCAACAACAACAACTAACCACAACTAAAAAATTAAAATACGCGAAAGCTTTAAGTTTATCGAGTTAATTTAAAAGTAAAAGTTAATGAAGAAATAAAATTAATAAGTTTGCCCAAAGCTAGGCTGCTGGCCCGTAATATTAACAAAATTTTATCATCAAAAGGTGCATTTCGGTTGTTCTAACTGTACTAAATTTCATTTAAATCTAAAAACCTGATTTAAAAATAAAAGGAAAATCCTAAATTTAAGAATTTTTCTTTCACACCCTGTACCTTAAAAATGGGGCTCTAAGAGCTCTGTTTATATAACATTTTTGTCTTATTCTTAGCCAAGGAGTCTCCCATTAAGAGGGTATTCTTATCTAGAAAGTCAAAAAAATCGATTTTTTTTATATTTCGATAGTTTAGATTTAGATATTCTATAATATCTCCTTAAAAAAATTTTTCGAAATTCGAATTATTTTAAAAGTTATAATTAAAGTTGTTATTCGGCGCAATTAAGCAAGAAACGAAAGTTCTGAGTTTTGAAGTTTTGAGCTTCAAATGCTTCAAAAAAAGAAAGAACTGCTCGTCTTTCGAAGAGAAATACGTTAAATATTCAATTTGAAGTAGAAGAAGGCCCGATATATGCATTATGCAACCGCTGATTAAGAAAATGTAAGTAATACGTACTATTCTATATTTTAAACTAACTAAAACTTAACTTAAAACTTCATTGCGTTTTTACCCAAACTGCTTTTTTCGAAACGTTTGTTACAAAAGCTCATGTTCTAATTGACCAATTTTCTTGAAAAATAGCATGAATTTTCTTTATTGTCTCTCTACGGCAGAAACCAACAAAAAAATCGAAATTTTTATTTTTACCATTTTTAAAAATTCAAAAATAGTTAAAAAATAACTGAAAAAAAAACAACCCCCTTTTTTTGAGAAACCGCCATTTTGCGAGATTTTTTTTTTAATTTTTCCTTGTTCCTGCCATTATGACATTTGTACTGAAAAGAATCTATCCTTTTTTTATTTTTCAGATGACCAGAAGCGGGGGAATCGTGCCAAGATAGACACGCTCTTTTTTTAGTCCTCTACTTCGTGTGAATTCTTAAAATATAAATAAATAAATGTTAAAAAAATGGATAGCCAAAATATTATTTTTTTTATCGACCGTCAAAAAAACCTCCTAGACTAGAATACCTTAAGTAAACATATGTGTTTTGAGTAATCCTTTAAATTAAAAGAAAAATTCTTGCTAAATGAAAATGTACGTATTGGCAATTTTTGAGTAGTTGTGTTGATTTCTCATCATCTGTGGGCTCGAAATGAATACTTATAGAAACTGGTTATGCTTGGTACCACCTTACACATTCCGTTATAACCCAATTATATCCGAAAAACATAATTAAAGGACTTTTTGCTCATATTTGGATGATTGAATTTGGTCAAGAGACGGACTCAATCATATAAAAACAGGAAGGAAGGAAAGAAAGAAAATTTATCTTTAATTACTCAGCAAATACTTCGATAATAAAGTTTTACAACTTCCACTGACAAAATGCTGAATTCTCAAAAACATTTCAGTATAAATCCGGGTTAATGCGAAGATCTACGGCTAAAATTTTTTAATATTCCATAAATTTTAACGAGAAAATGCATTAAATTTTTGCGCTCTTCGCGCGTGAAATTCCTGTAGGATTTACTTACAATCAATACTTTTGTAATATCAACTTTATTGGGATTAAATAAAGTTCTGGCAATACTGGACAAACACTAATTTACTTTTAGATATTTTTTCTGCACTCCCTAATATATAAGTTTAAATCAGTATTTTTTTTAAATTTAATATTAGATTCAAGGAATATAACAACGAATTCTTGGATAGAAATAAAGTAAACAAACCTTGTTTGGCATTAATATATTCAGGAGGGCAAGGAGGGAGAGTTCTTGTAGACACACTGCATCGGCAACATTGATTAAAGACACTGAATAACATAACTCCGGAAATAATAACTTGTTTAATGTTTATGGCATTGCACCATAAATTACATTTTTATAAATCGATGATTCTTTATTGTTAAAAATTATTTTCAAAGCCGGAAAACTATTTTTGTTTATTATCTGAAGTGACAGACATATATGACATTTACTTTAGATGCTCAATTCGGTTGCTGTTGATCAAGTCAGTTTACAAAACGTGTTATTGAATAATACAACCTAGTAGAAAGAGATAAAATGACATCGAAGTGCCGTACAACACCTGATTTACTATCATTTTTCAGTGGCGGCTCGTGGGTTAAAAAGTAAGGGGTTGCATTTTTTATTTCCGCTTTATCAGCTAAAGATCAGCCACCAAACGGCTCTGCAATTAAACTTTGCACCGAATTCATTTTAAACACACAAAAGATTTCTAAAAAATGCAATTAAGCACTGCGCGATAACCAAAATAACAAATTATACTTCAATAAATCGTAAATCAGCCTGCGAGATAAACAAAGGTTTGCACTCGGACTGCTAACCTCATGCCGCTTATGAGCGCCAAATGCCAAAATAGGCAACTCCATATACTTACGCGTACTCGTAATGAATCCAATTGGGTTTGCATTTTGATTGCAACCATCGCATAGGTATCGGCTTCAAGGATGCGACGCGACACGCGATTAAATTAATGATATTTTAAAGCGAAAGCAGTCAAGTTATTTTAATAAATTGGCTGTTATTTCCAGATACTATAAATACAGATTTTTGAATAAATTTTAAAAAAATGTGTAACTATGTAATGATTAAAATATGTCTTTTTTATATTTTATTTTAAACCTTTTTGGGAGTTGCGCAAACCTGCAAACCTAAGGAAGAGCCACCACTGTCATTTTTTATTAAACGAATACAGCAGCTGTCCAAAATAACCATGTCGCCGGTGCTTGGAACTATCATATTAATAAATGTTTATATTTAATTCGATGTTGCCTATATTAACACAAAAACCAATATTTTTGAATAATTTTATTACATTTTTAAGGTAATTTCCTGATTTTGATTTTTGAGATATGGCAATTTGTTTACGTTTTTCCAAAGCAAAAACAAACAGATGACTATACCAAATACCCTGCCTACAAACTGGCGTTGCGTTAATTCTAGTCCTTGAGTTTGTTGGAATATATCGTGTTAATTATGAAAATATATAAATCAAATTAAGTGACTTATGCTTTCGCCTCTAATGTTTAAGGGAATTGAAATATTTTTTTCTGGACTATTTGGCTGTTGTGAAAAGTGATTTCAGCGTTTCACTAGCGAGAGTGGCTGACATCTTCAGAGATCTTTTGTGACAGACTGGCTACGAGGTACACGTTTTAAACGTTTCATTACTATAACTATTTAAATGCAGGTGACATTTATGGCGAACGTAAACTATAATATTTGGCTTTGTGCTATAGTTTTTTTGTTTCTTATACCAGAAAGCTGTTTGGTTAATTTTATGGGTTTGCTTTTTTATTTTTAAAGTTGTTTTCTGGTGTATACAGGGTGTTTTTTAAAAAATGCCTTTTGTCTAAAGTCAATATTTAGGGAGGGGGATTTTTAGATTCTTTTTAAGAAGAATACTTTATATGAACGTATGTCCTAAACGTTCTAACTTTTGAGATACAGGGTGGTAAAATTTTCAAAAATTAATAATTTATTAGTAATATCTGTAATACCACTTTAGATATTTTAATGAAATCTGGCATACATGTACTTTGTATTAAAAGGCATTTTTTAGTGTTTGACCTGCCTATTTTGCAGACATTGATGGTACGCCACTGATTGCTCTCAAAATAAATTAAAAAAAAATCCCTAATCATTTTTAAGCAAAGTTAATTGCTTTTTTTTTAACTG